>OY829530.1:3475809-3578244 GCA_963691665.1 Clepsis dumicolana
TCTCTAACTACTAGGCTATCTGGCCGTCAAAAGTATGCAACAGCACTTAGAATAAGTTTTACTACCAATGTAAGAGTTTGCGAAGACACCTTCGATAAAAAAGTACTTACTAGTGTTTAAGTGTTAAATTGTGTTTACCCCTTTATGATACTTCCCTGTAGCTAAGTAGGTAGGTAAGTACATAGGTCTTGCAAACTGATTTTCATATTATTAATTTCACATTCGCATGTGTCTTGGTGACATAGAATTATGTAACGAAAATCGTTTTGAAGTTTACTATGAAAAAGATTCATGGTGGATTAGGAATGAATGTTTCCGACTGTACCTACCTGTGTTTAGTTCAAATGTTGCAAGTTGAATTACTTACTTGTAGTGTTCGGATTGCCTTGACGTGGCAAAGTGTGGCATGTGCTAAAAGTATCGTGTACTTATTGGTTAATAAAATTTATTTAGTTTCCTATGAATACCAACTGAAATATAAATTTACGATCTTCAATTATATCCTTCCGTATTAATTTACTTCAATAAAACTACGTGAAAGTGACTTACTTCATATGAGTAAAATATAGCACACGCTTTTAACGTCTTATAATTGTTTTTAGGGTTGCGTACCTCAAAAGAAAAAAAACGGAACCCTTATAGGATATAGGATCGTCCGTCTGTCTGTCTGTCAGTCACAAGTAAATCAAAACCTATATACTCGTAGGGTAGGTGCTTTCCATTGACCTAGGTACAATAGTAGTATATTATTGGGCATTCTGGACCACCATTCATTCGATCGGGCGAAAAATTTCGCCCTCACTCATTCGTGGTGATCCAGAAGCCCAATAATACAATGAATTGCACACAACCTACAATCAACCCAAACCCAACGGTAACCAACCTAACAGTAACCTATCAGCATTTGCGTTCAACATAACGCTCAACCTACACCTGAAATCGCATTGGGCATTCTGTTTCACCTCTCGATCAACGCAACGAATACATCAGCCCAACAGCAACTCAAACCCAACGGAACCCAACCTAACAGAATTTGCTCACACTCGAGGTTTAACGTTAACCATCTGCTCTTCTGCTCATTTTGAATAAGCATTCCATGCTTGCAACACGCGCGCATTGGTTGAATTGATCTTGAACAGATATGAAGTTTGTAAAACAAGCTCAGAGCTTGCAGTTGGAGGTTGTTTGTTCAGATCGCAACAATCGTAGTTTTCGTCACGGTGAACTTTTACCCGACACAATTCGCTGTATAATTTGCGGTCCTTCTAATTGCGGTAAAACTAATTTAATTGTCTCTCTTCTACTACATGAACAAGGACTACGCTTTCAAAATATTTACGTATATTCAAAAACACTTTTCCAACCGATGTACCAGTTTTTAGAAAAAATATTGATGTTGGTTCCATCAGTTAAATTTCAAAAATATCGCGAAAATGATGAAATACTAAGCCCGCATGAAGCTGAGAACAATTCAATTATCATATTTGATGATGTTGCATGCGAAAATCAAAATAATATAAGGGATTACTTTGCAATGGGAAGGCATAAAAATATTGACAGCTTCTACTTAAATCAAACTTACAGTAAAATACCTAAACAATTAATAAGGGACAATGCTAACTTAATCATCCTTTTTAAACAAGATGAAGTTAATTTACGTCATGTTTATGACGAGCACGTTGGAACTGATATGTCTTGGTCACAGTTTCGGGAAATGTGTGCAAAAATATGGAGCGTACCTTTTAGCTACTTGGTTGTAAACAAGGACTGTGCTAGAAATTCAGGATGTTATAGAATGGGATTTGATACATTTATCGTTTTGGATTAACCGTGTTACTTAACCAGTTTCATTTTCAAGAAACTTTTATTGCATCATGGGAATCCATCGAGATCAGACATGAATCATAAAATAAACACCGAGAAAACTTTAAAAGAAAAAGTACTTCAGTCTGCCGATGCTGTCAAAAAGAAGGTTAAACTACTTCGTGATATGAAAAATAACAACAATATGATTTTGGAATCAGTCTTTAAACCAATAACAGACCCGCTTAATGAAATGGTTAAAAGTAACGACAATAAATACTATAACACTAATGAAACCGATTTTGATGAAGACATATTTAAGTGGCAAAAGGCGCCAAAAACATTAAAATTTAGTCCTAATGAAGGGAAGAGAAGTAGTATTAATAATCAAACAATCGTACGAAATTTTTCCGAAACGACTTCAAATAATGATGATGAGGTATCAAATAGAGACGAAAACAGACAAGATGGTGATGATGACATGTTATGTGAAAGTGACAACAATGATGTCTTGGAATCAACAAATGATACTTCATTTAAGACTACCGGTTCATATGCATCTCCTCGCGAAGACCCTGCATGGCAAAAACAATACAACACCGACTTGGACATTCCTTTTGGCATACGAACAGAACGCGATAAGCTTATGTTAGGATCTTGTTTAGTTTCCGTTAGTGGCGAAAAACTCAAAGTAAATGGACGTACTTACAATTTAACACCAGGTTTATATGATTTGTTATTTAAGAAGTTGCCTGATTTAGGTATCATAACTGAAGACGATAAACGTTATTATAAAATGTTGCTACTAGAAACGAATGTCCATAGACGAGATTTTGATCCCAATAAACCAATAAAAAGTAACAAAGGTCAGAAATATTTATACATTATAAAACCGCTTTTCAAATTATCGAAACAACGTTCAATAAGCGAAGATTTATGTACTTACGGCAAAGGACTACCAACAATGAAAAAAGTTAAAAGAGATGTTTCATATGTCTATTGGGATAATCCAAACGAATTAGTTGAAAGATTGAAATTACTCATTGCTTCCCGTGATGCCGGTAACACAGGATTAGACAATGAAATAATATCAATTGTAGAAGAACTTCGTGAAGCGGGCTTGGTTAATCAATGATATATAAAACTGGTATTTTACTTTTACCATCAGTCGAAGCCGGAAATTTGATGATACATAAGTGCATAAAAATAAGAAGTGAAAATGAACATAGACAAATTCGGTCATCATGTTCATAAACGTTTGCGTGTATGTGAAGTTTTTGAACTTAACAATAAAACTTTGCTGCGTTCTGATGATGGCGATTTCGATCTACAATCATCGCGATTAAAGGGGGTAGCGGATCCTTTGACACCCAATGATGCAGCTAATAAGCAATATGTCGATCAGCTCGTCCAGGACACTTACGAGAAGAAGCATCTAGATTCTTTATTTAAAACTATAAATTCTCAAATTCATCAGCTTGCAAATCAGTTGAAAATAAACTTTTATACAAAAAGGGACATAGACAATATTTTAAGTAATTTCAAAGATGACAAAAGAACAAGTCGTGAATGAAATCCATAGATCGGCCCGAAAAAATTTCAAGCGTCGCGCAGTTATATTAAAAGGAATTGATGATTTGTGGCAAGCAGATTTAATTGACTTACAGAATTTACATACTGTAAATAAGGGATATAAATACATTTTAGTTGTTATTGATACATTTTCAAAGTACACGTGGTGTATTCCTACGAAATCTAAAACTAAAACAGAAGTAAAAAATGCATTTGAACTAATTATCAAGTCGACCAAACGAATACCTAGAAACTTACAGACAGACTTTGGAAAAGAATTTTACAATGATCAATTCGATTGTTATGTGAAATCCTTAAAAATAAATCATTATTCCACGTATTCAGTTAAAAAGGCGTCTATTGTTGAAAGGGTAATAAAAACGCTCAAGAACAAACTTTACAAATATTTCAGTTTCATCGGGAACTACAAAT
The DNA here is from genome assembly GCA_963691665.1 of Clepsis dumicolana. NCBI lineage: Eukaryota > Metazoa > Arthropoda > Insecta > Lepidoptera > Tortricidae > Clepsis > Clepsis dumicolana. The sequence goes on from OY829530.1 coordinate 3,479,617, forward strand.
GGCTTGGAAAACCTTTAGATGAGATAGTTCAATCTTATAATCAAACTGTGCATAGCACAACAAAATTTAGCCCAAATGAGGTGAATTTTAATAATGAAGCCGAAGTAAAGAAAAACATAGATAAATCACAATCCAATCGGCGTTTTAAATTAAATATTTTTAATGTAGGAGATCATGTGCGTATAAGCAAGTACAAAAGCGTCTTTCATAAAGGTTATACGCCTAATTGGTCAACTGAGCTATTTACTATTAAAAAGGTGAATCACACTCGTCCTGTTACTTACCATATTGAAGACCAACGAAAAAACTCAATACTCGGTACATTTTATGAACAAGAACTGCAAAAAACTAAGTATCCAGACGTTTACCTCATCGAAAAGGTAATCAAAAAAAGAGGGAAAAAATTGTATGTTAAGTGGTTAGGACTTAACGATAGCGAAAACAGCTGGATCGACAGAAATGCCATTGTATAAATATATTTAAAAACTTTCTCGCGCTAAGTCATTAACTTTTGGGATATGAAAGGAAGAGGACTTCTAAACAGTATTATTAATCACTTACCGTTTGAACTGCACTTACCTGGCTACAATTATTGCGGACCAGGCACAAAATTGCATAAGCGATTGCAAAGAGGTGATAAAGGAGTTAATGAATTGGACAACGCGTGTATGCAACACGATATAGCATACGATAAATATTCTGACCTAACAGACCGACATCGTGCAGATTTTGAACTCTATAAAATGGCTAAACAAAGATTGAAGTCAAAAGGTGTTGGAAAAGGAGAAAAACTTGCGTCTTGGATAGTTAGCAAAGTGATGAAATCTAAAATGAAAGCTGGTGCAGGGATAAAATCATTTAAGCATTTTGTTTCTAAGATACGTACCGAATTGAAAAAAAACAAATCTAAAAAAGAAGGCACTGCAGTCAGTCGAGCTTTTGCTGCAGCGAGTAAAGTATTTCTTAATAACAATACGAGTAAAATGAGAGTTCCTCGATTAATACCGATTCCTAAAACTGGAGGTATATTGCCACTAATACCTATTTTCGCGGGACTTTCTGCGTTAGGGTCATTGGCAGGAGGAGCTGCTGGGATCGCTAAAGCTGTTGGTGACTACAAAGCTGCAAAAAAGAGCTTATCCGAATCAGAACGTCATAATAAAATAATGGAATCTATTGCATTAGGTAAAGGGTTGTACATTAAACAGTATAGAAATGGAAAGGGTTTGTGTTTAAAACGATTAAAAAACTAAATAAAAGGCTACCCAGACGTGCTCTTACAAATGTTGATATTTTAAAACATTCAACAGATATTCCTTATTTTCGTGGTGTTTACATGAGAGACAAATTGCCAAACCGTCCAAAAAGAGTAGAATGTGCAATCGTAAATTTAGATAGTTCTAAAAACCAAGGGACTCACTGGGTAGCCTATGTCAAAGATAATAATCATTGTGAATATTTTAATAGTTATGGTGATCTTCAACCGCCGCTAGAATTAATAAAATATTTGAAAAATTATAATATTTCATACAATTATAATATTTATCAAAAATTCGATACTGTTAATTGCGGACATTTATGTTTAAAATATTTAAAAAAATATTGGAATAACCGTTTAAATATCTCTGAACAATAAATAGCTTCTCATTCTCACGATGTCTTTCACTTTGTCCATAACGGGATCCTCCTCTACCCTGATTACGAATCACTCGCCAGCTCTTCAACTAGATGGTGAATATGAATGCGGGTTGCTATACTTGTCGACATTTAACTCGATACCTAATATTGACAACCGAAATAATAAGTTTTATTATGGTGATAACGAAGTAGTAGAAATTCCTGAAGGGTCATATGAACTTCAAGATCTTGATGATTATCTTAAAAGACATCTCCAAGGTTGCACCTTTACACTGACATGCAATAATAATACGCTAAAAACATCTATATTGTGTTCCAAAAACGTCTATTTTAAAAAACCAAATTCGATTGGTAAGTTACTTGGTTTTGGAGAAGAAACAGTTCAGGCGAATATATTAACTGAGTCCCCTTTTCCCGTGTCCATTCTGTCTACAACTATAGTACGAGTTGAATGTGACATCGTGAGCGGGTCATTTATAAACGGAAAACCTAGTCATATAATTCATGAATTTGTGCCAAATGTACCGCCTGGTTACCGGATTATAGAAACACCTAAAAATGTTATATATTTTCCTGTTACTCAAAACAGCTTAAACGCTCTTATAATAAGAATACTGGATATAAACGATAATTTAGTGAATTTACGTGGCGAAGAGATTCAGATATATTTACATCTCAGAAAAAAATGATAGACTTTAATAAATGTACGGTCTCAAACAGCAAAGCCGTTAGTGCTCATTGTGCTATCAAGAAAAGAAGACCTAAAGGACAACTAACGAAGGAAAACAAACAGTTTTTAAAAAACATAGGATTATTAAAATGAGTATACTAAACTTATCAGACTCCTTTAGCTTTGATAGCACGATTGAAAGTTTCGAATATCATTCGTATAAACCGTACGTAACAAGTTTCAATTTAAATGATGAAATCCGTATACCTATCAACCAGCAAGATCTATACGTATTACCATCAGCGAGTACTTTATACATAGAGGGTACTATAGAAGTATTCAACAGAGAAACAAAAGCGAAGGTGTCCAGTGTTCATTTTACAAATAACCCTATACTTCATTTATTTCAAGATATTCGATATGAGCTGAATGGGATTGAAATAGATAAAATTAAAAACGCTGGGGTCACAACAACAATAAAATCTCTTGTGTCGATGAATGAACTTGAATCATCGATGTCAAAGTTATGGGGCTGGGATGTTGATGGCACAAAAATTACGCATGGATCATTTTCTGTGTCAATTCCTTTAAATAAGATTCTTGGCTTCGCAGAGGATTATAACAAAATTATTATTAACTGTAAGCATGAACTTATTCTTTTACGATCCAATACTAATTTAAATAGCGTAAAACTGAACACAAATGAGTATATAGGTAACATAACTATATCTAAAATAGTATGGCGCATGCCGCACATTAAGGTTTCTGATCGTGAAAGATTAAGTTTGCTTAAATATTTGGAAAGAGATCGAGCTATTCAGGTAGCATTTAGGAACTGGGATCTGTACGAATACCCGCTTTTACCTAAAACATCAAAACATTCTTGGGCCGTCAAAACTTCGTCTCAAGTTGAAAAACCTCGATATGTTATAATTGGATTAAAAACAAACAGGAAAAATGTTGCTGATAAAGATATATCGCGTTTTGATCATTGTAATTTGCGTGACGTTAAAGTTTTTTTAAATTCAAATTATTTTCCTTATGAAAACTTGAATGTCAGTTTCTCGGCTCAAAAATTTGCTATATTATATGAACAGTACGCTAAATTCCAACAGTCTTATTATAACCGCAGCCAAGCACCGTTGTTGAATCCACAAGACTTTATAAATAAAGCACCTCTGTTTGTTATCGACTGTTCTCGTCAAAATGAAACCTTAAAAACGGGTTCAGTCGATGTGCGGATTGAATTAGAGTGTGACACAGATATCCCTGACAATACCGCGGCTTATTGTCTTATTTTGAATGATAGTATTATAGAATATAAGCCGTTGACCAATATAACAAAGAAGATATCATGAAACTAGACCATCTATTCGTAGATGTTCAGGGGTTTAAATCATCTAAAAATGAATTTATTATTAAAGAATTTGCATACAGTACCTATGAACACACGCAGGCGTATTTAATAAAACCTCCATATTCATTTTCTACGTTATCAGAAAACGAAAAAAGGCATGTGAAATGGATAGAGAGAAACCTTGGCATTATGTGGCGTGAGGGGTATATCAACCACAGAGAATTTAAGAGAATGATTCATAATTTCTTGGAAGGCAAAAAAATATATGTAAAAGGTTTTGAAAAAATTAAGTGGATTAATGATTTATGTGCTGATTGTACTGTAATAGACTTGGGAGAGAAAGGTTGTTCTAATTTTCAATTAATGTATAAAAAGTATTGTATCGACAACAGCTCTTATAATTGTCTACATCATAAAAAAGCTTGTGCCTTAAAAAACGTTATATGTCTTAAAAAATATTATTTCGATATTATGCATATTTAACATTGTAATAAATTATACCTAATTTTCAAAAATAAATATTTACGTTTAATCATTTTTTTATTTTTTAACCCAGTCAAAATTAGTTATCATTTATTTTGAACGAAGACTTTTTATATTAACCCATTTTTAAATAATTGAATTTGTTTGTTTAAAAATATGAAATAAATGATAACGATTCATACCTGTGGCTAATAATAGTGTTAATCTATTTAAGCGATATTTACTGAAAAGATTTTTCTTGTGCATTTAATCATGATAATTTTATTTTCGTTTGAATTATTGCTTTATTGACATACTTACAAAAAAAATCTTTCCTGTTGACGTATCGCTTAATCAAAGGAATAAAACAAGAAAATTGTTGACCATATTTATTTTCAAAATTATATACAAAAACAGTAAAAACATTAATAACTAACACTATATCCGCACAACTTCTTGGATATCTTATTTATTACACTTTCTGTACTGTCTATTATCTCATCGTATCCGTCACTTGCCACATACTGCGCACTGAGCATAACGTTTTCACCGGTTTCGTCGTTTTGATCCGGCGCGGAGTCACTTATGTTAATTATTTGGATTTTGACAAGTCTGTTCCCCTTAGTTGCTTCATTGTTTATAACGAACGACGGCGGGTGACCTCGTACACTTCTCTTTACCACTTTGTTTAGCCTTAGTTTTGGTTTACTAGACTTGGTTTTCGTTTTGGCACTTGCAATTTTTTTTACAAATTCACTGACTTCTTCTTCTTCTTCATCTTCTCGGAATCCTAATGGACCCTGTGCATATTGCGAAAACATGATTTGAGTGTCTTGCGTTCCTTCCATATTCTGAAACAAAAGAAATCAAATAAATAAACGCATCTGGCAACACATATGAGCATTTTCATACGCTTACAAAACAATAATAGCAACAAAATAATACGAATAAATATTAAATAATGCCAATTTTACTTACCGAATCGGGAATGGATCAGCTCGTCTTAATTTTCAAAACTTTGGAACGACTTTACTCAGTTATGAATGTAGAGTGCAGAATGATAACTTACTATAACAGCCGCTATTTATAATTACAGTAATTTCATGCGTCAGCAAATTAAATTAACACGCGCTTCGGAGCATGCGGTGCATACCGCCGCGCTGCTTAATGCCGATCAAATTACAACGACACGTAAGGACTTGTTATAATTGGTACCAAATGCAATAAATGTGAATAGGTATATTTCACGTGTCACAAATTACCTTAGCACGGGCTGCATGCCGCCGCGCTGCTTAAGACACGTAAGGACATGTTTTAATTGATACCCAATGCAATAAACGAGGATAGGTATTATTTGCCTGTTCAACAGAACATGATTTTACTTACCATTATCAAAATATTACATTTAAAATTAAGCCTGAGCCCTGAGCTTTTTGATGACGGAAAACATCGTCAGGAAACCTCCGAAGCGAGAAAACTCAATTTCAACTCAAGTAAAATGTGTTTTCAGTCGGTATCCTCGCAGTCTATATATACTTAGGTGGGTGAAAGAAAAAAAGAAAACAAATGTTAATAACACTTCATATTTATTTATTAAAAAAAAAGAACAAACCATACAATTTACAAATCAATGTGTAATTATAAAAAATAAAGTACTTAATGATAATCTACTTATTTGGTATAGTCAGCGTCAAAAGTCGCTCATCTGGTCGTAGAGCGAAAAGGTACAAAAGTGATGAGCGGCTTTTGACGCTGACCCTACAACATACATAATTATAATTTTACAATAACGTAAGTACTCAACGTATTTTATTTTATTAAACACATTCTAATTTTTTATTACCCATTGGGTGCCTACGAAATAAAATTACAGCTCGAGGAAAGGTCGCTTAGATAACTACTGTACTAGAAAATAGACTCATGTCCCCAAGATTTGGTTGAAATTTTGTCTGATAATATATGTCGTTTATCGTCTTTGTTAGATAAAGCAACTTTATTGACAGATTGAGTGAAGATCTCGTGCCTAATCGATTTAAATAATATGTGTTTTTTCCGAACTATTTTATCATTGAATAACACATCCCGATAATCATTTAATGTTAACTCTTGAACTGCTGGTTTTTTTATTCCTTTAGCCTTTTTGATAAGAGATTTATCACTTTTGATACAGTATAGTTTAGAACGTAACCCTATAAACTCGGTAATAAGTTCTCCTCCTAACTCATCTTTGAATAACCCAGGAATCTTCTTGTTACGTAAAGGTATTTGCAAATCATTTACAGGGTTATAATTGCTTGTGTCAAAAAAGTTTAAAAAAATATTTTTTAAATCGCTGTAAAAGTCTGCAGTTTCGATTTTGTAAATAAAACTGTCGGTATCAGTGTAGCACAGAGTAACTTGATCTTGGTAGTGTTTTTTTATTACCGTGTAGTGAAATTGGTACATATGACTTTTAGAAAGTTCTAATACAGAGAATCCTACGTAGATTGGTTTATCTAAAATTACTTTTTCAGGCTTCATTTGTACGACAACCAAATTTTCAGACAACACTGTTGCACTATGGAAATTCGGTTTGGCAATTAATTTGTTAGCACAAGTAAACTTTTTTGTTTTGTTTTGACGGTCGTGCCACTTATTTACTAATTTGACGTCAACTCGCCGCTCACTGTCTTCAAGAGTTTTCCCAAAAACTGAGTTATTCATTAATTTAAAAAGGTCTTGTTGGAAAGGAGTAGTAGCTTTTTTTCTCAGTTCTGTATTTAAATGAATATACTGTTTTAAGAATGGACTTTGACGAAACCTTATAACGCGATGGATTTTATCAAGAGTTAAGCCGTTGCGTAAACATGTTTTCAGATGGACGTAATGAATGACGTATTCGTATTTGTTATATAAATTTGGGATCAATTTGGTCGTTTTTCCTCCTGGAGGAATAAATTTTTGTGCGCAAAATGGATAGTCGTTATGGTTATGGTGTAAATTTTCCGGATATAGCAAGTCAACTTCCAGAATAAATCCAAATGGAGCATCATCTTCGACAGACAAAATATCTAGTTGGGCAATTTCATGATGATCTAGAAAACTAAAATTAGACATGGGCAACGATTGACACATACTGTAACCATATAAGTTATTGCAATCGATATATACTAAAAACGAGTCTGGTTTATTCATGTCATAAGTTTCCATGTACTTATTATTAGCCTGAGCATATCTGGTCGAACACATGCAAATACCACCTCTTATTCCTTTTTGTATGAGTCGAATTATTTCTAATTCGGATATCAATTCAAGCTTAACTCCGGTTTTTAATAACATAGCATCAAACGATAAGCTTGGAGCAGTTAAATAGAATGCCGGATCTAAATGATAATTTAACTTGCAAATGAACCGAAAGTTCTCAAAAATATCTGATAAAAGCAACACATCAGTTTTTAGGTAAAGATCAGTATATTCTCCCATATCTTTGATTTTAAATTCGGACCATACAGATTGCGCATGTGCGTAATCTGAATCGCTTATTTGTTCGTTGGAAAGAGAATCAAAAAACAAGTTCTGTGATGGAAGCTCGGTCTCTGTAAACTTATCCCAGCTCGACATATAATCGTAAGGATAAATACCTTTGCGAGTTAATAATTTATTTTTTTTAGTTTCAGGATAAAACTTGTTCAAGTGAATAAAATCATCTTTATGTAAACCATTCGCTAATTTTTCCAAGCTTGTTCCTAAAAATTTAAAAGAGTCTACAAATCGAATTTGTGCATACTTTTGATCTGAAATCCACAAAAACTTAGTGAACGAAATATAATTTTCTTTATTTTTTGGGATTACTTTCACAGGCCCTGAACATTTACTAAGTTCCTGTATAAACAAATGACAATCGTAACCTGCTAAGTTATGAAAGAAAACAGGGACCAATTTAGGAACGCGAAAGCGCAGATTGCAGTACTGGTGCGCGGCACCGCGATAACGGCCCGTTAGATGACAGTGATCTCTTACTTTGTCTGCAAACAATAAACCTTTACACATATGACAATTTTTGGCACGTTCATGAGCTAAAGAATCTTCTACAGTAAATATCATGGGAATTTCTTTTTCTAAAACGTTATGGATGTCTTTAATATGTCTATATAAATAATCTACGAATTTCTGAGCACAATCTGGCCCTCGGTATTGAACAAAACGATTAAGTTGCTCATCATAAGAGCAAATTATATGGTACGCGAAAGCGGCTGGTAAATGTATTTGTTTATTTGTAGTAAAACTACTGTCAGTGTTAGGTTCACAGTTCTGATAGGGTTTAAGGATTGTCTCAAAGTCAGCATACACGACAAATGGAACGTCTTGTTTTCGTTCAAAATGCTTAAATTCGAGATAGGTGCCTTTCTCCGGAAGTACCGTAGCAACCCCACTACAAACGTGACTATTGAAACCGTGTTCAGTTTGAAAAAATATCAGACAGTCTTCGCAGAAATAAAGCTTAGCATGATGTTTGGTAATCTGACCGCGAGCAAGACGCGGTAAATTAGTAATCAAAACATAATGCGACTTATTACCGCGTTCGATTAAAAGTAAATTGATTCGATGTTTCCTTTTATATTGCGATCTGTATAGAGGTCCTACAAGAGTTCGGTTGTTTTTTAAAGAATATACGTTAATACTGATATCAATATTGTGATGCTCAAACGTAATGATATCGGCTAAAGTGACAGGGAAACACATATTATCAAGTTTTAATACGTCTTTAAAATGAGGATAAGATGATAGACGCTCGCGATGGTTTTGACATGGGTAAAGAGCAGCAACAACACACCAGAGAAAACAATAATTATCATGATTTTGAATATTAATGCAAGCTTTTTTATTTTTTATTATCTTAGGTAAGTCTATGTAAGATGACGCTTTCAATGGTTCATACTTATTTATGTTAACTTCTAAATACAAATTAGATAAGAAAGTCCAACCAGAATCGCGCTCCTGAAATTCTTCGATTTTTTTCTGTATACTAATAATTATTGTGTTTAAAAGCTCTTCGAATTGATAATTTTGATGTATAGGAAAATTTTTCGTTGCAAAAGATTTCATTTCCTGCTTGTCATCTTTAAACAAAAGAAAATCGCCAAAATATTCGAAATTTACTTTGAGGGACACATGTTTTTTAAGCGAATTTTCCAAAATTTTTTGCATTTTAGGTTTTACTGTAATCAAAAATGATTCAGGTAAACAAGACTTCAGCTCATCAGTTGCCATTATTCTATAAGATGCTATGCGACCTTTAAAAGCAGACGAAATTTCAACAACCTCATCGTTTAAATTTACACCCGAATTTTTTCTATGCTTATTACTTCTAAGGTGCCCTACCCACTTCCTGCTTTCTACTGTAATTGAACACTGAGTGCAAAAGGGCATGTTTTATGTAGCGACTTTGCTTAAGCTGTAATCCTGGTTTTATATGTTAAATACACAATTTGATAGTTTCAATTTTAATCAAATAATAAAAAGAGACAACCTGCAGTATCCGTTAAAAGCAAAAATAAAAAGTACTAAATTAGTACTTACTTAGTATCGTTACAATAAATTTGACGTTAGCGTCCTTGAAAAGTACATTTATCTTTTTAACAAATTTTTGCTATGCCCTCCATTCAACAGTTTTATCATCGATTTGCGCCCTTAAAGTAATATCGTTAAAAGCGTTTAAATTATGGTTTCATAATAAATCGTTAACATTTATTAAAAACATTTATTAAAAATTACTTGATACACAATTTGATGTAGTTTAAATTTTATTCAAATAAGTAATAAAAAGAGACAACCTGCAGTATCTGTTAAAATCAAAAAAGTACCTACTAAATTAGTACTTAGTATCGTTAGAATAAAATTTGACGTTAGCGTCCTTGAAAAGTACATTTATCTTTTTAATAAATTTTTGCAATGCCTCCCATTCAACAGTTTCATCATCGATTTGCGCCTTTAGAGTAACGAGAGCCTTTTTCCAACGCTCCTGACGTAACTCACCGCGAATATCAGCAGTGTTGTACACCCGCAGCTCCAAGAAAAAGTCTCCGTTGAGGGTGCAAGCTCGTTTTGTTGACCCGTTCGGTACCCGGCTTATAATGGATGAATCAAGCGGATCAGTCTCAGCAGGCTTATGGTTAACAGCAACGTCTTCAGGAAATATTCCGAACACGTCAAACGGGTTTTTAGTTTCTTTTTTCTTGGGTGCAGCAGATCTGAAACATAACAGACATTAAACAATGAATAAGACAGTTGTACTTAGTTCGTCGAAATTCATTAAACAAATTACAAGAAAAATACCTTGGGGTTGACGGCTTTCTTTTTTGAGCAGGTTTTTTTATTTTTGGGATACTGACATCTGCAGCGGCAACGCTCTCCTCTGAATCAGATCTGAAATAAAAAATATGTTTTTATTACTCGACATTTAAAATAACCATATACATCGATAAAAAAAGAAAAAAAAAATACCTTTTTTAAATGAAAAAAGTAGACAAACAATATTTAAGTAAATATGTACCCAGCTGACAAAATAAAAAACATGAAATATGAAAATAAATATAAAATGGCTACCTGTTTGGAGCTGAAGCTTTTCGTTTTTCAGCCGACCTTCCCACTTTTGACCGAACGGTTCCGCTGTTTGCAACAGTGATGGGTTCAAACTCGGAATCAGACCTGAAAGGAAATTAAAAATATTAATGCCTGTTGGAACCCTACAAACAATATGAACCAAATGTTTTAATTTCGTTAGGAAAGTAAAGCGTTAGGTACGTTGAAATACATACTTACATTTTAATCGATGTATAAAGCAAATAAACTTTACTAACGTAGAAACTCTGCACAGCTTAACCTCTGAGCTGAAGATGTAGAAGACTTGATGCACTGTGCACGTCACGTTCGAAATTGGAAAGGAACAAATTAGCCCCGCGCAAAAGTTTTAAACGAAATTATTTGCTGATTTTACTAAATGAACTAGGGCTGTCGCATTCCAAATCACAATTGTGTATTATGCTTATGTGCACATAACAGTTCTTTATTTTACATTATTTAATTCTCGACGCGATGGAAAGAGGAACGTTATGAATTTGTCTATCTGTCTGTTGGTAAATCTGCCTACTTCGTATTCCACATATGCATGTATTCAAGATACCAAAAAACTAATCGAGAGTGAGTTGTAAGCTTTTTTTAATTTACTTTTTTAATTTTTAATTTACTTATTTATTTTTTATTTATTTATTTCTCACCAGCTAAATTAAGGAATTACCTAAATATTAGTATTTCAGTAATTGTAGTAATCATTATTTCTTTTAAGAACATTTATATTCGCATTTAATAGAGGTACCCATTAATTGTAAATTTATCCATTGATCATTGTCAACCCTACACCTTTATAATATGAATATTATTTCGCAACCACGCTTCATACATGCACCGCATTTGTATGTCAGCAAAAAGACGCCGATCGCACTGTGTGTCACATTACAACTTGATAACGTTGCGCAATAAAATTGGCTAATACCTAATTGGTAACATTTTCATGCTCAGTTCTGTACGTTAAAATTATAACGGAAACTGGAAAAAAACCTCCTCAGATCGTTCAAATAGCCTCAGTATTAACCGACTTAATTACTAAGTTAATGGGTAAGGTTAGTAATTGGTTAGCTCACACAACCAAATATCATCTTACCTCACCTACTAAGACGAAGATTTAAACTTAGGTAAAAACGTGTTCTAACTGTAATGTTTGCTACTTTACATCGTAATTATAAATACACATACAATTGTTATTTCCTAATACGAAAACAAACATTGTCTTGTTACAGGTACAAACAGGTATAAACCTTTTTCAATTTGAACACAAAAATAAACAATTCCTATATTATTAACATTTATGATAAGATAACCTAACCAACTTAGAAAAGTCGAAAAACAATAGACATTTTCGCTTCAAAGGTCAATATCTTAAAAACGGTTGAACCGATTTTGATAAAACAAGTCTAAGAACCATTGTTAGAAAACCTGTTAAATGAAAAACCGCATTTAAATCGGCTCATTCATTTAGGAGCTATGGTACCACAGACAGACACACAAAAATCTAGGTACAAATTCTAGCGCACGATGTCAAAGTTTAACATAAGCGCTGTCTGTGGGTTAAGCACTGAACTAAGTAGGTGTAAGTAATGATTTAAGTAAGTACCTTTGATGTACTGGTTTCGTATAGAATACAAATGGTTTCGAATAATTTCGATAGATGTCATCACCGCCTACTCGTATGTCCATTTGCATGTTAAGAACAATAAACCTTAGCGAGCGCGCTCGCTACGTAATTTGATCGAGTACCTAACTTACACTACAATGTCTTCGAGTTGAAATGACTTAAGTACATAATCATGTATATCACTTTACAACTCGTTTCTGATCAAACTTTATATTCTAGTCAGCAAGACAATTTTTACGTCAACATGATAAAGTGATATAAGTTATTTAGAAAGTGTGATAAAGTATCGCGGTCTCACAGATGGAGTTGTTCTACATTAACATCAATTAAATCACACTATTTGACTTAGTTTTAGCGATACCAATTTAAAATCATATTTCGGTTTTCACTAGTGTAGTGAGTTACACATTTTTATGTTTTCGTAATTTAAATAATGTTTACTTAGTGCTTTATTCCAGCGTAAATTAGTTTAAACCTAACTCGCGCTAACGATGGTTTTGAGATTCGTTGATATAAATAAATCCGACATACAATTTGCCGTGTACGTAAAACGCGGTCATAGCGATACATCCGAAAACGGATGCCGGGAACTAACGCGTCCTGGGTGACCCGACCTTGTCTGTGGAGTCTGATCAGCTTTGCGGATGAGTTGTATACAAGCCTCGGTGGGAGGCATCCAAAACCACCACGCACACAAAAAGCGGTCATAGCGATACATCCGTAGGTGGATGCCGGGAACTAGACGCGTCCTGGGTGACCCGATCTTGTCTGTGGAGTCTGATCAGCTTCGCAGACAAGTTGTGCAAACACCTGAGTTAACCTGAGTCAAAGGCTGCGGCTTGAGACCGAGGAGCGCTCAGTGGCTTCGGCCTCGTGCATATCGGACTTGATCAACCCGGTGTGCATGGTGTACTTTTGCTTTTACTTTATCTAAGCTCAAACATTATTAAACATATCTATGTTAGGTTGTCAATTAGTTGAGACTTGAGTTGGACTGAAATTTAAATACATTGAATAAATTCCCGTCGGGTTGGCTTGTCGTTGAACCTCGAGTCAAAACTTCGCTCATTCGAACGAGAGGTGGATGCCCAATGCGATTTCAGGTGTAGGTTGAGCGTTATGATGAACGTGAATTCTGATAGGTTACTGTTAGGTTGGGTTCCGTTAGGTTTGAGTTGCTGTTGGGCTGATGTATTCGTTGCGTTGAACGAGAGGTGAAACAGAATGCCCAATGCGATTTCAGGTGTAGGTTGAGCGTTATGTTGAACGCAAATGCTGATAGGTCACTGTTAGGTTGGGTTCCGTTGGGTTTGAGTTGCTGTTGCGTTGAACGCGAGGTGAAACAGAATGTCCAATGCGATTTCAGGTGTAGGTTGAGCGTTATGTTGAACGCAAATGCTGATAGGTTACTGTTAGGTTGGTTACCGTTGGGTTTGGGTTGATTGTAGGTTGTGTGCAATTCATTGTATTATTGGGCTTCTGGATCACCACGAATGAGTGAGGGCGAAATTTTTCGCCCGATCGAATGAATGGTGGTCCAGAATGCCCAATAATATACTACTTATATGTATACATAAACTAGGGTTAACATACCGCAACAGGCGACAGCACCGGCCGCCGAGATGGCTGGCGGGGTTCCGCTCGCTCCGGCTGGCTCTCCCGCACTCCTCGCCCTCGAGCCTCGAGAGAGTCATGTCATCATCATTATCGGCTTGCGCTAGCTGTGGATTTTATTAAAACGAACACAGACATTAACAATAAGGACACGTGCAAATCTATATAGACAGGATCAGGATGCGTAAAATAAACTAACCTAAACAAAGTTAGATCTCAGCTCGCGATCAACTTTCAATAACAAACAACAGCAACGACTCGACAAAATTATTGTTTATTTATTGTTATAATTATTTGAACAGAACCCCAAAGACAGACAGACAGACAGACAGACAGACAGACAGACAGACAGACAGACAGAATACTTTCTCGTTTTATCAATCCAGTCGATAAATTTTGTTTATCATAGCATAATGGCAGAGGAGTCGTGCGCGCTTGCGCGTTCTGAGAGAGGGGCGGAGAGGAGGCGCTCCGCGGCGCGCCATGCGCGGGCATCCCCACTAAGCGAGACCCGCTGCGATACTATAAAACCGCATGGTCGGCGCGGTATTTTTTTAATTGTTCGTTACTATCCGCTAGCGCTGCACGCGTCGCTAGTGCTCCTGATCTCCGTATCGCGAAGTCTACAAACAACACAAATCTACATAACCATGTCTGGACGCGGCAAAGGTGGCAAAGTCAAGGGAAAGGCAAAGTCTCGCTCGAACCGTGCCGGACTCCAGTTCCCCGTCGGCCGCATACACAGGCTCCTGCGCAAGGGCAACTACGCCGAGCGCGTCGGTGCCGGCGCCCCGGTGTACCTCGCCGCCGTCATGGAGTACTTGGCCGCTGAGGTGCTCGAGTTGGCAGGCAACGCCGCCCGCGACAACAAGAAGACCAGAATCATCCCGCGTCATCTCCAGCTGGCAATCCGCAACGACGAGGAATTGAACAAGCTCCTCTCCGGCGTGACCATCGCCCAGGGCGGTGTCCTGCCCAACATCCAGGCCGTGCTCTTGCCCAAGAAGACCGAGAAGAAGGCTTAAGTTGCTCGCGTGCCAGCAGAGCAGCAGCCAGCCTCAATGCCAATTACTTAGCTGTGTTTTTGTATCTCCGTGGTGTCTCACGATACACAGCCACACGGACTACAAGAACCATCTATAATAATATAACCATAAAAGGCCCTTCTAAGGGCCACAATATGATTCGTATTGATATTACGTTTCTATTAATGCACGACGTCAAACTGTTCAATAATTATTGCAGCTGTGGTCATTATTACATATTATTATAATATAATGATGATAGATACATACAATACATAAATAAACACGTACGCACACACCTACCTACCTACCTACCTACATACATACATACATACATACAAACAAACAAACAAACAAAACAACCCACGGCGCTCTACCGATAAATTTGCTAGATAGAGATAAGTAAGTATATCCCGATATTTTACTCGGAATTCGATGAAAGAAGGAAAACTGCACAGCACACTCCTGCGAAGCAATTTCAATGATGCGAATGTGAAATTCTCAATACGCACTGGGCGGGCCCGCGTGGTAACTATGGTAGCCCGAGCAATCTCATTCTGAGAGGAGGCCTTTGCCCAGCAGTGGGGCAAAGGTGAACGTAAATAAATTAAAAAAAAAGGCTGGTGGTTGATGATGGATGATGACGATGATGATGATGATATCTATTATGTATAAACTACCTTTCCCTACTCCTTCTTTGATACTGGCATATTGGCGGGCGCGATGTTGTTGTGCCGAGATGAGAAGAGAATGATGGTGAGGTGACACGCAGGGCGCGGCAATGCACGATGATGATGAAGGGGACGAACTGCGATCGGGCAACGGGCTGCTGGCGGGCCAGGTTTTCTGTAATTAATATAATGTTCAATTTGAATTATGTGTTCCACATTAGTGCCCTATTGACTAATTTCTTTGAGATTAAATTATTAAAATACAACAATACAACATATTATATAAAAATAATAGCAACTCTGCATTCATGTACCCCTCCCCTCGGTCGGAGGGGCGGTCCCCCTTCTACCTCGCCGCTTAACGCGAGCCGGTCGTACGCTATTGGTCGAGTATAGACGGTTGCGATAGAGGGCCGCTATCCGCTACGCGCACCCGTCGCATTAACAAAAAGCAAGCTCCGAAACCGGGCCGGTTACAGAACTCGTTCGACTCTCGCATACTCGTTCGACTCTCGCATCGCGCACAGCTAGGCAGTGCTCTCCGTGTTTGTTAAACAAGTAACAAGCTTTTTTTTTTTAAAACTACATCAACAATGCCGCCGAAGACTAGCGGAAAGGCCGCCAAGAAATCTGGCAAGGCACAGAAGAACATCTCCAAGTCTGATAAGAAGAAGAAGAAGCACAAGAGGAAGGAGAGCTACGCCATCTACATCTACAAGGTGCTCAAGCAGGTCCACCCCGACACTGGTATCTCGAGCAAGGCCATGTCCATCATGAACTCGTTCGTGAACGACATATTCGAGCGCATCGCCGCCGAAGCCTCCCGCCTCGCCCATTACAACAAGAGGTCCACCATCACCAGCAGGGAGGTGCAGACCTCTGTCAGGCTGCTGCTGCCCGGCGAGCTCGCCAAGCACGCCGTCAGCGAAGGCACCAAGGCTGTGACCAAGTACACGAGCTCCAAGTAGATGCGATGCACGCGTCCTCTCCGCGACGACGGGCGACACACCGCCTGCACTGACACACGCACAACAACAAAAAGGCCCTTCTGAGGGCCACAATATGATTCATTATATAAAGTTATCGTTTCTATTAATACGTGACGTCAATAGTACAAAATTAGAACAATTCCATCCATAACATGGAATCGCAACGCCAATAATAATTAATTCGTAGCATGAAAACATTTAGTGAAACTCTCGATCGTATCTTATTATTTTGTCGTGACAAACGAGCGCTGAGTATCATCCTCTTTCTTCTCCGTTTAGAAGGTATTAAGCACAATGGCAAAATGTCTCCTGTTAGTTGATGCATCTGAAAGCTTGCTTGACCTAACCTGACTGATAATAAATATTAAGTAGAGAAGAGAATTCATTACCTATTTGAGAGAGTTGCTTAATTAAAAAAGTTTATATACATAATATATACGGTTACAATTGAGTGAGTATATACATTTTCTGATACACACCACTCTGTCCCCTTTTTTATAATATTATTTATTGTTGTCTTATTAAAAGCTCGTCCGTCTTGAGTTCTCTTTTTTTTCTTTTTTTTTTTCTTTTTTTTTTTTTTTTTTCTTCTTCTTCTTTCTTACTTAATTAATAGGCAAGCAGAAACTAAACGAACGACCGACCGACCGACCCGCGCCTCGCCCGTCACGTTTTCCATCTCTCTCGCACGCACCAACCACGGCCACATTTCGCCTCCCTCCGTTTTGTATAAATACTGGTGCTTCGGCTATGGCACGTTTTGCCAGCGTTCCAATCTTAGTGCTCGGTCGCCACAACGTCTCCAGCAATCGTCGCGTTGCGTTTCGTGTGAAAAGTCGCCGCGATTGCGCCCGACTCCGTCGGCGGGGAACGTCTCCACACTAGCGCCTTCGACCGGAGCCTTTCCCCGTGCTCCCGAACCCGGTCCCGTTCAAGCGGAAGCCCCGGGGTAGGGAATGCGGGGCTCGGCGTCGCCGGTCTGAAGCGACGCACCCCCACCGAACCCTCCGACGAGTCCGCTCCGCCATGGAGCAGAAAGGTCGAGAGGGTAGTCGTAAGCCGCAAGGCGACCGCCTACCCTCCACGGCCAAAAAGCCAGCCACCACCACCACAGCCCCGGGTAGCCGCACACAATGCGGCGTAATCCTCCCGCCACCGGCGTCGTACCGGTCGCCACAATCTGCGGGTACACCGAAGCGCTTCGAGTTCGGTGTACCCACCAAAAAGCTACCAACAGCGCCTTTATCGCCCACAACGAGCGCAACAAAGGCTCCGCATCCCCCCGCACCCCGGACATCAACAAACCCCGCACCGGAGAGAGAGGAGGAAAAAGAGGGTAGACTGCAACATGCAGATGTCGACCTACCCTCAACAAGCTGCCACCCCCCCGCGCCCCGGACAACAACAAACCCCGCGCCGGGAGGCAAAGTAAAAAGCGAGGGTAGTCGGCAACGGACAGTTGCCGACCTACCCTCGAAATCAGATCGCCCGTCCATCGAGCCCGTCGAGCCTGCGAACTGCGGGGACGACGAGGAGGCCCCACCAGCGCGCCCCCCCGCCACCCCGACCACCCCGAGGCCTACCACGACCGCCGCCGCCACCACCGGCCAACAGCCGGACCCCGCACCAACACCGTCAACTGCACCACTGCCTCGCTTTGAGAACGGACCCGCCCTCACGCCACGGGCCGACCATGATCGTGATCTGATCATGGTCACCCGGATGGCCTCAGAGGGCTACGCCCTGTCTCAGGGCTTGATGCGGTGGATCAGGACCTACCTTCGGCTGCAGGAATTTAACATCACGGGGAACACCAAAGCCCTGCTCGCCGAAGACATCGAGGTCCTGGAGCTGACAGCGCAGCTCCCCCAACTCGAGCCGCCCATGCGCAAGCGGGTGCTTTCGAGCACCAGCCCGCCGAAACCCGCCAAGCGCGCCCACACCAGCCCGGGGCCCCCGTCCCCGCCAAGCCAGCCGCCAGCGACATACTCGAGCGTGACCGCGAGCCCGCCACCACCGCGACCACCGCCGCCGCCGTCGCCGCCACCGCTGCCACCAACCGCAGCGCGCACCACCGGGCCGCAACCTCAGCCCCGCCAAGCCACCGTCACCGCCGCCGCCGCCTCCCGCAGCACCGTACCAGCCAACACCGCCGCCTCCGGTAACATTGCCACCACAGCCTCCGCTAAAATCATCGTCGCCGCCGCCGCAAACACCACGAACGACGCCGCCGCCACCCAGCCGAAGAGGAGGGAGCGATACCCGCCCCTGATCGCGGAGAGCCTGCCGAACTGGTCCCGGCACTTGGCAGAAATAGCCAAGACGCTGGGCCACGCACCTACGGCGGCTCCCTACGATGATGGGGTGCGCTTCATTCCGCCAAACGGAGAAGAATACCGGGTGGTGGCCGCCCACCTCAGGAAGGCCGCAACAGAAGACCCACGGGTGCGGTGGTTTTTCTACACCCCGCAAGATGAGCGACGCCTGAAGGTGGCCATCCGCGGCCTGCCAGCATCCACGGACCTTGAGGAGCTGAAGGAGGCCCTAAGGGAAAAGGGCTTCGACGCGGACTACATTAAATGCATCCGGGCCAGAAGCGGCCGCCCCGGATGCGTTTTCTTCATCCAACTCGTCGGAGCGCCAGCAACCAATGCCGGCATATACAACTTGCGCGAGCTGTTGTATATGTCAGGCATAAAAATAGAGGCTTGGCGAGGCAAAAAGGGCCCCGCCCAGTGCCACAGATGCCAGGCGTTCCGGCACTCGTCCGCCTGCTGCCACCGCCAGATCGCCTGCGTAAGGTGCGGCGAACCCCACGCGGCCAAGGACTGCCCACGACCCCGCGAAGAGCCAGCAACGTGCGCGAACTGCGGCGGCGCGCACCCGGCGAACCACGTCGGCTGCCCGGTGTTCCGGAAGGAGGCGCGGAACAAACGGGCAGGAACAGCGGCCCGCACGCGCGACAGCACCCGCACCGGCCCCGAGACCAGAGCAAGCATCCCCAAGCCCACGGTGGAAGACCCCGCGTCATCAAACCTGATGGCGCGGGCCAACAACCCCCAACCAAGGGGAGCGAGGGGAGCCGAGCCCACCCCGGGACCGGCCAGGAAGCAGCAGAGGAGGAAGAAGCGTCCGCAGGCCCCGCGGGAACCCCGATCCGCGAGGAAAGGGACGACCGCAGGGCACCCCGAAGACGCCGCCCGCACCACCACCACCACCACCACCACCACCGAGGCCCCAGAGGGCAACGCAGCGCTCCTCGACCTCCTGAGAGGGGTGCTCCAAGCCCAGCAGGAGACCTCCAAGGCCATCGCCCAGGCCCTAGCAGCAGTGACTAAAAAACCCCAAGATGCCTGAAGACCTTCGCATAGTCTACTGGAATGCCCAGTCGCTAACCGGCAAGATAGGCCTGCTCCGGAACTTCGTCCGTGAGCAAAAGGTAGACATCATGCTGGTTAGCGAAACGATGCTGCGCCCTTCCGTGCCACTGAAAGTCCCCTGCTACCTCGTCTACAGGAGGGACGAGACGACGGCCGCGGGGCGAGCCTACAGGGGACTAGCAGTCATCGTCAAGAGATCCGTGGTTCACCAGGTGGTAGACCTCAAGCCGTACGACTCCCTGGACACCCTGGGGGTTGACGTGCTGGCAGAGGGCCACGAGCTGCGGGTCTATGCGGCCTACAGACCGACGGGAGTGCCGGGCTCCATTGCCACAGACTTGGCGGAGTTGATGAGGGCACCCATGCCGACCATCCTGGCGGGCGACCTCAACGCCAAGCACCCGGCATGGCACTCGACCGTGACAGACGCCGCCGGAAGGGCAATTCATCGTGCGGCCGTCGACCATGACTTCGATGTCTCCGGGCCCGAGGAGCCGACGCACTACAGCGACGCGCACGGGTCCGAGCAGGTCATCGACTTCGTGGTCAGCAAGGGCGTGACAGCTGCAATGGTGCAGGAGACTCTGCCAGACCTGCCGTCTGACCACCGGCCGGTCCTCCTGACACTCAAAGCGAAGGCTACAAGCATCACAAAGAAGCCGGGACGACGCATCAACTGGGAGGCGTTCACAGCGGCCCTGGAGGAGAAATCCCAGACCAGGCCCATCACCACAGCTGAGGACGTCGAAGATGCCGCCAACGCCGTAACCACCAGCATCCAGGAGGCGCTTGACCACGCTGCGCACACCGTTCCGGCAAGAGAGAGGAGGAATCCACTCCCAACCCGGATCCAGGATCTTATATTGCGCAAGCGCCAACTGAGACGGCAATGGCAAAGGACGAGATGCCCCACCCTGAAGACGTCGCTTAACGCACTGGTCGAAAGGGTGAAGGAGGAGCTGAAGAAGAACGCTGCAGAATCGTGGGAGAGTCACATCGCGTCGGTCGACGGTGACGTCCCCTCCATTCACCGTCTGTGCCGTCAACTCGGCGCGACACCGACGGCCACGAGGCCCCTGCGGGACCAGAACGGCCAGCTGAGGTACAAGGCGGAGGACAGGGCGGAGATCTTCGCCGAGTGCCTCGAAAGGCAGTTCCAGCCGAACGCTTCGGACGACGCTGAGCACATCGCAGCAGTGGACCGACACCTGGAGAGATACCTCGCGGCACCCATCGAGGCGGTTGACGATCCGGTCGTCTTCACACCCGGCCAAGTGGGCAGAGCCCTGAAACGTTGCAACCCGAGGAAAGCCCCGGGCGCCGATGCGATCCCGAACATGGCCCTACGCCACCTGCCGCAGCGCTCCATCGCGGCGGTGACGAGGCTGTTCAATGGGATCCTGCGCACGGGTCACTTTCCACAGACATGGAAGCTTGGCCGGGTCATCATGATACCCAAACCCGGCAAGAACCTTCAGAGACCGGAGAGTCACCGTCCGATCACTCTCCTCAGCACGACCTCCAAGGTGTTCGAGAGACTGCTGCTCAGCCACCTGCAGCCACACATCACACCGCGTCCGGAGCAGTTCGGCTTCCGCATCGGCCACTCCACCACACTGCAGCTAACAAGAGTGCTCCACTTCCTAGCGACGACCAGAAACCGGAGGGAGCACGCCGTCGCAGCACTCTTGGACATGGAGAAGGCGTTCGACCGCGTATGGCACGAGGGAGTGCTGTACAAGCTGTCGACGTCACCAGCTCCTCGGCGCATCGTCCGCGTCCTGGCTTCTTTCCTGACCGAACGGAGGTTTGTCGTGGCGGTAGAAGACGCCACCTCATCGGAGCGCCGCATCCAAGCTGGCGTCCCTCAAGGAAGCTGCCTGTCCCCGGCCCTGTATGCCCTCTACACCGACGACATCCCGGTGATCGGAAACGTCAAGCTGGGGCTATTCGCCGACGACGCCGCATACTTCGCTTCTTCAATGAACATCGCCCACGCGGCGAAGAAGCTCCAGAGGACCCTTGACGCTCTTCCCGACTGGCTCTCCCGATGGAGACTGTCGGTGAACGTAGGGAAGACACAGGCCATCGCCATGGGACAGAAGAACCCTCCGCCGCCCCTCCGTCTACACGGTCAGGAGGTGCCTTGGTCAGGCACCGTAAAGTACCTGGGTGTCACCATTGACAGGAGACTCACGATGAAGCATCACGTCGCCGAGGTCGTACAGCGCGCCAAGTACGCGCGCACCTGCCTCCGTCCAGTACTCGCCAGCAACCTCCCCGTGCGCACCAAGCTGGGGATCTACAAGACGTACGTGCGGTCCCGGCTCACATACGCGGCACCAGCCTGGTACGCGTTAGTGGCCGAGTCCAACCGTAGACGTCTTCGTGTGCAGGAGTCCCAGTCCCTGCGCACCATCGTCGCCGCTCCCCGCTACGTGCGCAACGAGGACATCCGTCGCAGCCTCCGCTGGCAGAGTCTGGACGAGTTCATCGGCCACCTCGCGCGCGTCATGTTCGACCGCGCCGACAACTCCAGCTTCCCGTCGCTTCAGGGGATCGCGCCGCTCCACGCGCGCCCCCCGGATCGCCGCGCACTGGCTCAGCCCAGAGAGCTGGTGCCCCGCGACGAGTCTCCTGTTCGTGGTGACGACAGGCAACCTCAAAGCCGCTGAAAGGCCAACGATCCCGTCACGCCGCAGATAGGCAAAACGGGATAAAAGCCGCAGATAGGCATCCCAACCGAAACGCCAAAGATAGGCTAATCGGGTAAAAGCCGCAGAGAGGCCAAGCCACAAGATGGCACAAAGAGACCGTCCCATTGTTATGGGACGCGCCTGAAGCCGACTTAAAGGGCATGGAGCCCTGAAAAGTCCCCCCCACACCCCCCCGCGCTTCGCGCGGGGAGGCGTGTGAGAAGACTCGAGATGATGGTATTTTTTTAATTGTTCGTTACTATCCGCTAGCGCTGCACGCGTCGCTAGTGCTCCTGATCTCCGTATCGCGAAGTCTACAAACAACACAAATCTACATAACCATGTCTGGACGCGGCAAAGGTGGCAAAGTCAAGGGAAAGGCAAAGTCTCGCTCGAACCGTGCCGGACTCCAGTTCCCCGTCGGCCGCATACACAGGCTCCTGCGCAAGGGCAACTACGCCGAGCGCGTCGGTGCCGGCGCCCCGGTGTACCTCGCCGCCGTCATGGAGTACTTGGCCGCTGAGGTGCTCGAGTTGGCAGGCAACGCCGCCCGCGACAACAAGAAGACCAGAATCATCCCGCGTCATCTCCAGCTGGCAATCCGCAACGACGAGGAATTGAACAAGCTCCTCTCCGGCGTGACCATCGCCCAGGGCGGTGTCCTGCCCAACATCCAGGCCGTGCTCTTGCCCAAGAAGACCGAGAAGAAGGCTTAAGTTGCTCGCGTGCCAGCAGAGCAGCAGCCAGCCTCAATGCCAATTACTTAGCTGTGTTTTTGTATCTCCGTGGTGTCTCACGATACACAGCCACACGGACTACAAGAACCATCTATAATAATATAACCATAAAAGGCCCTTCTAAGGGCCACAATATGATTCGTATTGATATTACGTTTCTATTAATGCACGACGTCAAACTGTTCAATAATTATTGCAGCTGTGGTCATTATTACATATTATTATAATATAATGATGATAGATACATACAATACATAAATAAACACGTACGCACACACCTACCTACCTACCTACCTACATACATACATACATACATACAAACAAACAAACAAACAAAACAACCCACGGCGCTCTACCGATAAATTTGCTAGATAGAGATAAGTAAGTATATCCCGATATTTTACTCGGAATTCGATGAAAGAAGGAAAACTGCACAGCACACTCCTGCGAAGCAATTTCAATGATGCGAATGTGAAATTCTCAATACGCACTGGGCGGGCCCGCGTGGTAACTATGGTAGCCCGAGCAATCTCATTCTGAGAGGAGGCCTTTGCCCAGCAGTGGGGCAAAGGTGAACGTAAATAAATTAAAAAAAAAGGCTGGTGGTTGATGATGGATGATGACGATGATGATGATGATATCTATTATGTATAAACTACCTTTCCCTACTCCTTCTTTGATACTGGCATATTGGCGGGCGCGATGTTGTTGTGCCGAGATGAGAAGAGAATGATGGTGAGGTGACACGCAGGGCGCGGCAATGCACGATGATGATGAAGGGGACGAACTGCGATCGGGCAACGGGCTGCTGGCGGGCCAGGTTTTCTGTAATTAATATAATGTTCAATTTGAATTATGTGTTCCACATTAGTGCCCTATTGACTAATTTCTTTGAGATTAAATTATTAAAATACAACAATACAACATATTATATAAAAATAATAGCAACTCTGCATTCATGTACCCCTCCCCTCGGTCGGAGGGGCGGTCCCCCTTCTACCTCGCCGCTTAACGCGAGCCGGTCGTACGCTATTGGTCGAGTATAGACGGTTGCGATAGAGGGCCGCTATCCGCTACGCGCACCCGTCGCATTAACAAAAAGCAAGCTCCGAAACCGGGCCGGTTACAGAACTCGTTCGACTCTCGCATCGCGCACAGCTAGGCAGTGCTCTCCGTGTTTGTTAAACAAGTAACAAGCTTTTTTTTTTTAAAACTACATCAACAATGCCGCCGAAGACTAGCGGAAAGGCCGCCAAGAAATCTGGCAAGGCACAGAAGAACATCTCCAAGTCTGATAAGAAGAAGAAGAAGCACAAGAGGAAGGAGAGCTACGCCATCTACATCTACAAGGTGCTCAAGCAGGTCCACCCCGACACTGGTATCTCGAGCAAGGCCATGTCCATCATGAACTCGTTCGTGAACGACATATTCGAGCGCATCGCCGCCGAAGCCTCCCGCCTCGCCCATTACAACAAGAGGTCCACCATCACCAGCAGGGAGGTGCAGACCTCTGTCAGGCTGCTGCTGCCCGGCGAGCTCGCCAAGCACGCCGTCAGCGAAGGCACCAAGGCTGTGACCAAGTACACGAGCTCCAAGTAGATGCGATGCACGCGTCCTCTCCGCGACGACGGGCGACACACCGCCTGCACTGACACACGCACAACAACAAAAAGGCCCTTCTGAGGGCCACAATATGATTCATTATATAAAGTTATCGTTTCTATTAATACGTGACGTCAATAGTACAAAATTAGAACAATTCCATCCATAACATGGAATCGCAACGCCAATAATAATTAATTCGTAGCATGAAAACATTTAGTGAAACTCTCGATCGTATCTTATTATTTTGTCGTGACAAACGAGCGCTGAGTATCATCCTCTTTCTTCTCCGTTTAGAAGGTATTAAGCACAATGGCAAAATGTCTCCTGTTAGTTGATGCATCTGAAAGCTTGCTTGACCTAACCTGACTGATAATAAATATTAAGTAGAGAAGAGAATTCATTACCTATTTGAGAGAGTTGCTTAATTAAAAAAGTTTATATACATAATATATACGGTTACAATTGAGTGAGTATATACATTTTCTGATACACACCACTCTGTCCCCTTTTTTATAATATTATTTATTGTTGTCTTATTAAAAGCTCGTCCGTCTTGAGTTCTCTTTTTTTTCTTTTTTTTTTTCTTTTTTTTTTTTTTTTTTCTTCTTCTTCTTTCTTACTTAATTAATAGGCAAGCAGAAACTAAACGAACGACCGACCGACCGACCCGCGCCTCGCCCGTCACGTTTTCCATCTCTCTCGCACGCACCAACCACGGCCACATTTCGCCTCCCTCCGTTTTGTATAAATACTGGTGCTTCGGCTATGGCACGTTTTATTATCGCTTGTGACTCGGTTCGCTCGCTCTAGTACTCTCGTCTCGTGTTATATTTATTATTATTTTTCGTATTCGGATCGGACGCCATGGCTCGTACGAAGCAGACCGCTCGTAAATCTACCGGTGGCAAAGCGCCCCGCAAACAGCTCGCCACCAAGGCTGCCCGCAAGAGCGCACCGGCCACCGGCGGTGTCAAGAAACCTCATCGCTACAGGCCCGGCACCGTCGCCCTGCGTGAGATCCGTCGCTACCAAAAGAGCACAGAGCTCTTGATCCGCAAGCTGCCCTTCCAGCGTCTGGTCCGCGAGATCGCTCAAGACTTCAAGACAGACTTGCGTTTCCAGAGCTCTGCCGTTATGGCGCTCCAGGAAGCCAGCGAGGCGTACCTGGTGGGTCTCTTCGAGGACACCAACCTTTGCGCCATCCACGCCAAGCGTGTAACCATCATGCCAAAGGACATCCAATTGGCTCGCAGGATTCGCGGCGAACGCGCCTAAGCAGTGTCTCGAGGCGCGCTGCCTAATGCAGAGCAACGGCAGCGGCAGCGGCAGCTGTCCTGACGGCATTGCAACCAAACCCGACCACAAAAAAAAAAAAAAAGGCCCTTCTGAGGGCCGCAATTATGATTCAATGATATACAAAAGTTTCTCTAAACAATAAAGATCGTCAATACTCTTACCTACCTATATTTTAATAATCTAATTATGTAATTATGTACAGTAACAATAATAATTATGATATTAAAATATCACAATTTGAATACAAACTGCATGCGAATGATTAGGTAATAGGATTACTTACCAAAAATAAAACCGTGTAAGTAATCAAAATCAAACCTAATATATATTGTACAGACAGATGTACAAACTGTTGATGAGAGCTTAATCGAGATAATGGAATAAAAACACAGTCATATTTGTTTAGTTAATAATTGAATTAAAAATAATACCTATAAATTTAATGATGACCGTCTCCAATCCTCCAGTTTGGTGGCAACAGATTTAAAAGCAAATCCATTTCATTTTACATATAATTATTATGTATGAATGATGAATCGTCTTTTAACTTCTAGCTTTATATAATATGATGATGATGACAATAAATAGAAATAAAAATATTATTTAACCTAACTAAAATAAAATAAAGAACGTCATCGATGTGCGATCTCGTTCTCTCGCAAAACAGACCCCCT
Organism: Clepsis dumicolana; assembly: GCA_963691665.1. NCBI lineage: Eukaryota > Metazoa > Arthropoda > Insecta > Lepidoptera > Tortricidae > Clepsis > Clepsis dumicolana. Next base: position 3,506,661 of record OY829530.1, read on the forward strand.
CCCTCCCTCCCTCCCGCCCGGCCCGGCCGCGCGACGATAGCAGTGTTACGGTATAAATAGGGGCTGCCAGCCAAATTCATTCGCATCGCGTCGCGCGCAGCCGTAGCAGCGTGTGTTTATTGTGAATTCTCTACTCTACTCTACTCTACCTAATCTACAAGCATAATGACCGGTCGCGGTAAGGGAGGCAAAGGTCTGGGGAAAGGAGGCGCCAAGCGTCACAGGAAAGTGCTTCGTGACAACATCCAGGGCATCACCAAGCCGGCCATCCGTCGTCTGGCCCGCAGAGGAGGCGTGAAACGTATCTCCGGTCTGATCTACGAGGAGACCCGCGGCGTGCTGAAGGTGTTCCTAGAGAACGTGATCCGTGACGCGGTCACCTACACCGAGCACGCCAAGAGGAAAACCGTCACCGCCATGGACGTCGTGTACGCTCTGAAACGCCAGGGCCGTACCCTCTACGGTTTCGGTGGTTAAACACCTCGCCCTCCGGTCCGGCTCTGTGCCGCGCCGCACGCACAGCACACGCGGTCGCCGGAACATCTCTACGACAAAAAGGCCCTTCTCAGGGCCGCAAATGCGTATCAGTAAATTATAAAACGTTTCTTTACGACTAGACTGTCAATGTTCATTAATTATAATAAACAGCTCGACGTGCACGACTTTAATCGGCAGATGAGTTGTCAGTTAGATGACTACTAGCTGGCTGGCTGGCATACGATTCTAATTCTAAAATAATTAATCTTAATTAAACCTGTACATGTTCACTTCGTTAGGTTCACAAAATAACAACGGCTACATAGTTAAAGTTGACACCGACCGACGCGATCGGCTAATAACGCTAATAAGGTCTAAATAAAAAATATATATATTACGACCGAACACGGTTTTGTTAGCATGGCTAATGCTAATCGGAGCCAAGTAGAGTCTCGACTCCAAGAGGGTCGTTTCATTCGCCGCACCCAAGCACAGAGCGATATATTATACAAAATAATAGAATTTCATAAATCGCGTAAGCGCAGCCTCAGCAGCGGCTCTCATTATTTGTTTGTCCAGCGCTACACGTGTCGTAGTAAACTGAGTAAGTATATCAACAGCAACAAAAGCAGCAGCAGCAGCAGCAGCAGCAGCAGCAGCAGCAGCAGCAGAGTTAGCTATTAGCGAGTACTTTGTAGCAACGCGCTCTTCTACACTGCTATTCTATTCGCCGCTCGACCGACCGGCATCGCAGCCCGCCCGACTGCCCCTGACTATTACGTATTTTCTCCTTTCTTTATCTTTTCCGTTCCGTTCTGTTCTGTCTGTATCATAAACTATATTCATTGTACTGTATATAGGTAATAACGTTCTATTAAAACCATTCGTCTACCATTTTTCCATCGACAGCAGCGACGGTCTTAGAACGCCTCGGCGACCAGCCAGCCCGGCAGCTGTTTTACGACACCGAACATAAACATACAAAACGATACGATCCAGGGCGTCTAAGAGTCGTCCTGTTGTGTTATTTTCATAAACGGAATCTTCACTTTCAACCGGTCGACAAATAATAACTTTATTTAAGCGTTTTAATAAGTAAAAACCATTTTTAAAGTGACCCGAGGTACGCGCAGTCTATAATACCGAAAATAAAGATCCCACTCTCGCCAACTAACAAGCGCAGTTTCGCTAAGGCCGCTATTTAACATAGATGCATTCATAAAGATTCTACATGGCAATTTTGATAAATCAAAAACTTATATATTTATGAGAAAACACGATTTAATCATACACTAGTAAGTGAAAAGTTGGAAGTGTTATTACGAGAAAACGTCTCGCGACATCAGAGTTTGCCTTACGTCTCGCGTCTTCTCACACGCCTCCCCGCGCGAAGCGCGGGGGGGTGTGGGGGGGACTTTTCAGGGCTCCATGCCCTTTAAGTCGGCTTCAGGCGCGTCCCATAACAATGGGACGGTCTCTTTGTGCCATCTTGTGGCTTGGCCTCTCTGCGGCTTTTACCCGATTAGCCTATCTTTGGCGTTTCGGTTGGGATGCCTATCTGCGGCTTTTATCCCGTTTTGCCTATCTGCGGCGTGACGGGATCGTTGGCCTTTCAGCGGCTTTGAGGTTGCCTGTCGTCACCACGAACAGGAGACTCGTCGCGGGGCACCAGCTCTCTGGGCTGAGCCAGTGCGCGGCGATCCGGGGGGCGCGCGTGGAGCGGCGCGATCCCCTGAAGCGACGGGAAGCTGGAGTTGTCGGCGCGGTCGAACATGACGCGCGCGAGGTGGCCGATGAACTCGTCCAGACTCTGCCAGCGGAGGCTGCGACGGATGTCCTCGTTGCGCACGTAGCGGGGAGCGGCGACGATGGTGCGCAGGGACTGGGACTCCTGCACACGAAGACGTCTACGGTTGGACTCGGCCACTAACGCGTACCAGGCTGGTGCCGCGTATGTGAGCCGGGACCGCACGTACGTCTTGTAGATCCCCAGCTTGGTGCGCACGGGGAGGTTGCTGGCGAGTACTGGACGGAGGCAGGTGCGCGCGTACTTGGCGCGCTGTACGACCTCGGCGACGTGATGCTTCATCGTGAGTCTCCTGTCAATGGTGACACCCAGGTACTTTACGGTGCCTGACCAAGGCACCTCCTGACCGTGTAGACGGAGGGGCGGCGGAGGGTTCTTCTGTCCCATGGCGATGGCCTGTGTCTTCCCTACGTTCACCGACAGTCTCCATCGGGAGAGCCAGTCGGGAAGAGCGTCAAGGGTCCTCTGGAGCTTCTTCGCCGCGTGGGCGATGTTCATTGAAGAAGCGAAGTATGCGGCGTCGTCGGCGAATAGCCCCAGCTTGACGTTTCCGATCACCGGGATGTCGTCGGTGTAGAGGGCATACAGGGCCGGGGACAGGCAGCTTCCTTGAGGGACGCCAGCTTGGATGCGGCGCTCCGATGAGGTGGCGTCTTCTACCGCCACGACAAACCTCCGTTCGGTCAGGAAAGAAGCCAGGACGCGGACGATGCGCCGAGGAGCTGGTGACGTCGACAGCTTGTACAGCACTCCCTCGTGCCATACGCGGTCGAACGCCTTCTCCATGTCCAAGAGTGCTGCGACGGCGTGCTCCCTCCGGTTTCTGGTCGTCGCTAGGAAGTGGAGCACTCTTGTTAGCTGCAGTGTGGTGGAGTGGCCGATGCGGAAGCCGAACTGCTCCGGACGCGGTGTGATGTGTGGCTGCAGGTGGCTGAGCAGCAGTCTCTCGAACACCTTGGAGGTCGTGCTGAGGAGAGTGATCGGACGGTGACTCTCCGGTCTCTGAAGGTTCTTGCCGGGTTTGGGTATCATGATGACCCGGCCAAGCTTCCATGTCTGTGGAAAGTGACCCGTGCGCAGGATCCCATTGAACAGCCTCGTCACCGCCGCGATGGAGCGCTGCGGCAGGTGGCGTAGGGCCATGTTCGGGATCGCATCGGCGCCCGGGGCTTTCCTCGGGTTGCAACGTTTCAGGGCTCTGCCCACTTGGCCGGGTGTGAAGACGACCGGATCGTCAACCGCCTCGATGGGTGCCGCGAGGTATCTCTCCAGGTGTCGGTCCACTGCTGCGATGTGCTCAGCGTCGTCCGAAGCGTTCGGCTGGAACTGCCTTTCGAGGCACTCGGCGAAGATCTCCGCCCTGTCCTCCGCCTTGTACCTCAGCTGGCCGTTCTGGTCCCGCAGGGGCCTCGTGGCCGTCGGTGTCGCGCCGAGTTGACGGCACAGACGGTGAATGGAGGGGACGTCACCGTCGACCGACGCGATGTGACTCTCCCACGATTCTGCAGCGTTCTTCTTCAGCTCCTCCTTCACCCTTTCGACCAGTGCGTTAAGCGACGTCTTCAGGGTGGGGCATCTCGTCCTTTGCCATTGCCGTCTCAGTTGGCGCTTGCGCAATATAAGATCCTGGATCCGGGTTGGGAGTGGATTCCTCCTCTCTCTTGCCGGAACGGTGTGCGCAGCGTGGTCAAGCGCCTCCTGGATGCTGGTGGTTACGGCGTTGGCGGCATCTTCGACGTCCTCAGCTGTGGTGATGGGCCTGGTCTGGGATTTCTCCTCCAGGGCCGCTGTGAACGCCTCCCAGTTGATGCGTCGTCCCGGCTTCTTTGTGATGCTTGTAGCCTTCGCTTTGAGTGTCAGGAGGACCGGCCGGTGGTCAGACGGCAGGTCTGGCAGAGTCTCCTGCACCATTGCAGCTGTCACGCCCTTGCTGACCACGAAGTCGATGACCTGCTCGGACCCGTGCGCGTCGCTGTAGTGCGTCGGCTCCTCGGGCCCGGAGACATCGAAGTCATGGTCGACGGCCGCACGATGAATTGCCCTTCCGGCGGCGTCTGTCACGGTCGAGTGCCATGCCGGGTGCTTGGCGTTGAGGTCGCCCGCCAGGATGGTCGGCATGGGTGCCCTCATCAACTCCGCCAAGTCTGTGGCAATGGAGCCCGGCACTCCCGTCGGTCTGTAGGCCGCATAGACCCGCAGCTCGTGGCCCTCTGCCAGCACGTCAACCCCCAGGGTGTCCAGGGAGTCGTACGGCTTGAGGTCTACCACCTGGTGAACCACGGATCTCTTGACGATGACTGCTAGTCCCCTGTAGGCTCGCCCCGCGGCCGTCGTCTCGTCCCTCCTGTAGACGAGGTAGCAGGGGACTTTCAGTGGCACGGAAGGGCGCAGCATCGTTTCGCTAACCAGCATGATGTCTACCTTTTGCTCACGGACGAAGTTCCGGAGCAGGCCTATCTTGCCGGTTAGCGACTGGGCATTCCAGTAGACTATGCGAAGGTCTTCAGGCATCTTGGGGTTTTTTAGTCACTGCTGCTAGGGCCTGGGCGATGGCCTTGGAGGTCTCCTGCTGGGCTTGGAGCACCCCTCTCAGGAGGTCGAGGAGCGCTGCGTTGCCCTCTGGGGCCTCGGTGGTGGTGGTGGTGGTGGTGGTGGTGGTGCGGGCGGCGTCTTCGGGGTGCCCTGCGGTCGTCCCTTTCCTCGCGGATCGGGGTTCCCGCGGGGCCTGCGGACGCTTCTTCCTCCTCTGCTGCTTCCTGGCCGGTCCCGGGGTGGGCTCGGCTCCCCTCGCTCCCCTTGGTTGGGGGTTGTTGGCCCGCGCCATCAGGTTTGATGACGCGGGGTCTTCCACCGTGGGCTTGGGGATGCTTGCTCTGGTCTCGGGGCCGGTGCGGGTGCTGTCGCGCGTGCGGGCCGCTGTTCCTGCCCGTTTGTTCCGCGCCTCCTTCCGGAACACCGGGCAGCCGACGTGGTTCGCCGGGTGCGCGCCGCCGCAGTTCGCGCACGTTGCTGGCTCTTCGCGGGGTCGTGGGCAGTCCTTGGCCGCGTGGGGTTCGCCGCACCTTACGCAGGCGATCTGGCGGTGGCAGCAGGCGGACGAGTGCCGGAACGCCTGGCATCTGTGGCACTGGGCGGGGCCCTTTTTGCCTCGCCAAGCCTCTATTTTTATGCCTGACATATACAACAGCTCGCGCAAGTTGTATATGCCGGCATTGGTTGCTGGCGCTCCGACGAGTTGGATGAAGAAAACGCATCCGGGGCGGCCGCTTCTGGCCCGGATGCATTTAATGTAGTCCGCGTCGAAGCCCTTTTCCCTTAGGGCCTCCTTCAGCTCCTCAAGGTCCGTGGATGCTGGCAGGCCGCGGATGGCCACCTTCAGGCGTCGCTCATCTTGCGGGGTGTAGAAAAACCACCGCACCCGTGGGTCTTCTGTTGCGGCCTTCCTGAGGTGGGCGGCCACCACCCGGTATTCTTCTCCGTTTGGCGGAATGAAGCGCACCCCATCATCGTAGGGAGCCGCCGTAGGTGCGTGGCCCAGCGTCTTGGCTATTTCTGCCAAGTGCCGGGACCAGTTCGGCAGGCTCTCCGCGATCAGGGGCGGGTATCGCTCCCTCCTCTTCGGCTGGGTGGCGGCGGCGTCGTTCGTGGTGTTTGCGGCGGCGGCGACGATGATTTTAGCGGAGGCTGTGGTGGCAATGTTACCGGAGGCGGCGGTGTTGGCTGGTACGGTGCTGCGGGAGGCGGCGGCGGCGGTGACGGTGGCTTGGCGGGGCTGAGGTTGCGGCCCGGTGGTGCGCGCTGCGGTTGGTGGCAGCGGTGGCGGCGACGGCGGCGGCGGTGGTCGCGGTGGTGGCGGGCTCGCGGTCACGCTCGAGTATGTCGCTGGCGGCTGGCTTGGCGGGGACGGGGGCCCCGGGCTGGTGTGGGCGCGCTTGGCGGGTTTCGGCGGGCTGGTGCTCGAAAGCACCCGCTTGCGCATGGGCGGCTCGAGTTGGGGGAGCTGCGCTGTCAGCTCCAGGACCTCGATGTCTTCGGCGAGCAGGGCTTTGGTGTTCCCCGTGATGTTAAATTCCTGCAGCCGAAGGTAGGTCCTGATCCACCGCATCAAGCCCTGAGACAGGGCGTAGCCCTCTGAGGCCATCCGGGTGACCATGATCAGATCACGATCATGGTCGGCCCGTGGCGTGAGGGCGGGTCCGTTCTCAAAGCGAGGCAGTGGTGCAGTTGACGGTGTTGGTGCGGGGTCCGGCTGTTGGCCGGTGGTGGCGGCGGCGGTCGTGGTAGGCCTCGGGGTGGTCGGGGTGGCGGGGGGGCGCGCTGGTGGGGCCTCCTCGTCGTCCCCGCAGTTCGCAGGCTCGACGGGCTCGATGGACGGGCGATCTGATTTCGAGGGTAGGTCGGCAACTGTCCGTTGCCGACTACCCTCGCTTTTTACTTTGCCTCCCGGCGCGGGGTTTGTTGTTGTCCGGGGCGCGGGGGGGTGGCAGCTTGTTGAGGGTAGGTCGACATCTGCATGTTGCAGTCTACCCTCTTTTTCCTCCTCTCTCTCCGGTGCGGGGTTTGTTGATGTCCGGGGTGCGGGGGGATGCGGAGCCTTTGTTGCGCTCGTTGTGGGCGATAAAGGCGCTGTTGGTAGCTTTTTGGTGGGTACACCGAACTCGAAGCGCTTCGGTGTACCCGCAGATTGTGGCGACCGGTACGACGCCGGTGGCGGGAGGATTACGCCGCATTGTGTGCGGCTACCCGGGGCTGTGGTGGTGGTGGCTGGCTTTTTGGCCGTGGAGGGTAGGCGGTCGCCTTGCGGCTTACGACTACCCTCTCGACCTTTCTGCTCCATGGCGGAGCGGACTCGTCGGAGGGTTCGGTGGGGGTGCGTCGCTTCAGACCGGCGACGCCGAGCCCCGCATTCCCTACCCCGGGGCTTCCGCTTGAACGGGACCGGGTTCGGGAGCACGGGGAAAGGCTCCGGTCGAAGGCGCTAGTGTGGAGACGTTCCCCGCCGACGGAGTCGGGCGCAATCGCGGCGACTTTTCACACGAAACGCAACGCGACGATTGCTGGAGACGTTGTGGCGACCGAGCACTAAGATTGGAACGCTGGCATACACCGAAGGCAGTCCGCGTCGCGCGCAGCCGTAGCAGCGTGTGTTTATTGTGAATTCTCTACTCTACTCTACTCTACCTAATCTACAAGCATAATGACCGGTCGCGGTAAGGGAGGCAAAGGTCTGGGGAAAGGAGGCGCCAAGCGTCACAGGAAAGTGCTTCGTGACAACATCCAGGGCATCACCAAGCCGGCCATCCGTCGTCTGGCCCGCAGAGGAGGCGTGAAACGTATCTCCGGTCTGATCTACGAGGAGACCCGCGGCGTGCTGAAGGTGTTCCTAGAGAACGTGATCCGTGACGCGGTCACCTACACCGAGCACGCCAAGAGGAAAACCGTCACCGCCATGGACGTCGTGTACGCTCTGAAACGCCAGGGCCGTACCCTCTACGGTTTCGGTGGTTAAACACCTCGCCCTCCGGTCCGGCTCTGTGCCGCGCCGCACGCACAGCACACGCGGTCGCCGGAACATCTCTACGACAAAAAGGCCCTTCTCAGGGCCGCAAATGCGTATCAGTAAATTATAAAACGTTTCTTTACGACTAGACTGTCAATGTTCATTAATTATAATAAACAGCTCGACGTGCACGACTTTAATCGGCAGATGAGTTGTCAGTTAGATGACTACTAGCTGGCTGGCTGGCATACGATTCTAATTCTAAAATAATTAATCTTAATTAAACCTGTACATGTTCACTTCGTTAGGTTCACAAAATAACAACGGCTACATAGTTAAAGTTGACACCGACCGACGCGATCGGCTAATAACGCTAATAAGGTCTAAATAAAAAATATATATATTACGACCGAACACGGTTTTGTTAGCATGGCTAATGCTAATCGGAGCCAAGTAGAGTCTCGACTCCAAGAGGGTCGTTTCATTCGCCGCACCCAAGCACAGAGCGATATATTATACAAAATAATAGAATTTCATAAATCGCGTAAGCGCAGCCTCAGCAGCGGCTCTCATTATTTGTTTGTCCAGCGCTACACGTGTCGTAGTAAACTGAGTAAGTATATCAACAGCAACAAAAGCAGCAGCAGCAGCAGCAGCAGCAGCAGCAGCAGCAGCAGCAGAGTTAGCTATTAGCGAGTACTTTGTAGCAACGCGCTCTTCTACACTGCTATTCTATTCGCCGCTCGACCGACCGGCATCGCAGCCCGCCCGACTGCCCCTGACTATTACGTATTTTCTCCTTTCTTTATCTTTTCCGTTCCGTTCTGTTCTGTCTGTATCATAAACTATATTCATTGTACTGTATATAGGTAATAACGTTCTATTAAAACCATTCGTCTACCATTTTTCCATCGACAGCAGCGACGGTCTTAGAACGCCTCGGCGACCAGCCAGCCCGGCAGCTGTTTTACGACACCGAACATAAACATACAAAACGATACGATCCAGGGCGTCTAAGAGTCGTCCTGTTGTGTTATTTTCATAAACGGAATCTTCACTTTCAACCGGTCGACAAATAATAACTTTATTTAAGCGTTTTAATAAGTAAAAACCATTTTTAAAGTGACCCGAGGTACGCGCAGTCTATAATACCGAAAATAAAGATCCCACTCTCGCCAACTAACAAGCGCAGTTTCGCTAAGGCCGCTATTTAACATAGATGCATTCATAAAGATTCTACATGGCAATTTTGATAAATCAAAAACTTATATATTTATGAGAAAACACGATTTAATCATACACTAGTAAGTGAAAAGTTGGAAGTGTTATTACGAGAAAACGTCTCGCGACATCAGAGTTTGCCTTACGGTCAAGCCGCGCTCCATATATATAGGTGGCTCCCTCTTTCCGCTCGATCATACTACTTAGCATCGCGCCGCGCGCCGCACGTACTACACTACTCTCTCCGTTGTTTGCTAGTTAGCTACGCTACGACGCTGCGCCGCTCCGCTCTCGCTCAGCATATCACACTCACAGTCGGCCATTGACAGTGAACGCGTACGTACGAAACGAACGTTGGTTGTTTTTAATTAATATTATAAACAAAGCCGAAGGAAGTTTGAAGTGTGAAGATGGCAGATACCGCAGTTGCCGCCGACGCACCCGCCCCAGCGACGCCCGCTAAGAAGCCGAAGGCATCCGCGGCCGCCGCCGGCGCCAAGAAACCGAAGGCGAAGCCCACGCACCCGAAGACCTCCGAAATGGTGAACAGCGCCATAAAGGAGCTGAAGGAGCGCAGCGGATCCTCGCTGCAGGCGATCAAGAAGTACATCGCCGCCCAGTACAAGGTTGACGCGGAGAAATTGGCTCCGTTCATAAGGAAATACTTGAAGAGCGCCGTCGAATCTGGCGCCCTGATCCAGACCAAGGGCAAGGGTGCTTCCGGTTCTTTTAAACTAGAATCGAAGTCTTCATCGGCGAAGAAGCCCGCCGCTGCCAAGTCGGCCCCGAAGGCGGCCGCTCCGGCTAAAGCCAAGAAGGCCGCCGCTGCCGCGTCCTCCGGCAGGGCGAAGAAGGCCGCCGCAGCCGCGTCCTCGTCACCGTCGAAGCCCAAGTCTGCCGCCGCCACCAAGGACAAGAAGGCCGCGGCTGCCAAGAGGAAGCCCGCAGCCAAGAAGCCATCCACCCCGGCGAAGGGCAAGAGCGCCGCCGCGCCCAAGGCCAAAAAGAGCGCGAAGCCGCCCACCAAGAAGCCCAAGGCGCCCAAACCGAAGAAGGCCGCCGCCGCGCCCAAGGCCAAGGCCGCAGCGAAAAAGCCAGCCGCGAAAAAGTAAGATCTACACGCGAGCGGACAGCACAGAAGATCTTGTCCTCTGTCCTGTAGTACCGTTCGTCGTCGCGGTCGCGATTTCGCGTCGTGTCGCGTCGGGCGAGCGTCAAAGGAGGAAGCTTACTTGCTCAACATACGCCTGTGCGCGTCTAAAAGCACACCAAAACAGCCCTTCTGAGGGCTAAAAATCTATTCAAAGCGAAAGCACGCTCTTGTTGCGTGTTAAAGTTTCCCATCGCAGACGTGTCAATCTGTCTACCTATGCTTTATTCCCTATTCCCTACCCCCTACCCCCCCCCCCCCCCCATACAAACTGTTATATTAATTTATATGTATACATAAACTAGGGTTAACATACCGCAACAGGCGACAGCACCGGCCGCCGAGATGGCTGGCGGGGTTCCGCTCGCTCCGGCTGGCTCTCCCGCACTCCTCGCCCTCGAGCCTCGAGAGAGTCATGTCATCATCATTATCGGCTTGCGCTAGCTGTGGATTTTATTAAAACGAACACAGACATTAACAATAAGGACACGTGCAAATCTATATAGACAGGATCAGGATGCGTAAAATAAACTAACCTAAACAAAGTTAGATCTCAGCTCGCGATCAACTTTCAATAACAAACAACAGCAACGACTCGACAAAATTATTGTTTATTTATTGTTATAATTATTTGAACAGAACCCCAAAGACAGACAGACAGACAGACAGACAGACAGACAGACAGACAGAATACTTTCTCGTTTTATCAATCCAGTCGATAAATTTTGTTTATCATAGCATAATGGCAGAGGAGTCGTGCGCGCTTGCGCGTTCTGAGAGAGGGGCGGAGAGGAGGCGCTCCGCGGCGCGCCATGCGCGGGCATCCCCACTAAGCGAGACCCGCTGCGATACTATAAAACCGCATGGTCGGCGCGGTATTTTTTTAATTGTTCGTTACTATCCGCTAGCGCTGCACGCGTCGCTAGTGCTCCTGATCTCCGTATCGCGAAGTCTACAAACAACACAAATCTACATAACCATGTCTGGACGCGGCAAAGGTGGCAAAGTCAAGGGAAAGGCAAAGTCTCGCTCGAACCGTGCCGGACTCCAGTTCCCCGTCGGCCGCATACACAGGCTCCTGCGCAAGGGCAACTACGCCGAGCGCGTCGGTGCCGGCGCCCCGGTGTACCTCGCCGCCGTCATGGAGTACTTGGCCGCTGAGGTGCTCGAGTTGGCAGGCAACGCCGCCCGCGACAACAAGAAGACCAGAATCATCCCGCGTCATCTCCAGCTGGCAATCCGCAACGACGAGGAATTGAACAAGCTCCTCTCCGGCGTGACCATCGCCCAGGGCGGTGTCCTGCCCAACATCCAGGCCGTGCTCTTGCCCAAGAAGACCGAGAAGAAGGCTTAAGTTGCTCGCGTGCCAGCAGAGCAGCAGCCAGCCTCAATGCCAATTACTTAGCTGTGTTTTTGTATCTCCGTGGTGTCTCACGATACACAGCCACACGGACTACAAGAACCATCTATAATAATATAACCATAAAAGGCCCTTCTAAGGGCCACAATATGATTCGTATTGATATTACGTTTCTATTAATGCACGACGTCAAACTGTTCAATAATTATTGCAGCTGTGGTCATTATTACATATTATTATAATATAATGATGATAGATACATACAATACATAAATAAACACGTACGCACACACCTACCTACCTACCTACCTACATACATACATACATACATACAAACAAACAAACAAACAAAACAACCCACGGCGCTCTACCGATAAATTTGCTAGATAGAGATAAGTAAGTATATCCCGATATTTTACTCGGAATTCGATGAAAGAAGGAAAACTGCACAGCACACTCCTGCGAAGCAATTTCAATGATGCGAATGTGAAATTCTCAATACGCACTGGGCGGGCCCGCGTGGTAACTATGGTAGCCCGAGCAATCTCATTCTGAGAGGAGGCCTTTGCCCAGCAGTGGGGCAAAGGTGAACGTAAATAAATTAAAAAAAAAGGCTGGTGGTTGATGATGGATGATGACGATGATGATGATGATATCTATTATGTATAAACTACCTTTCCCTACTCCTTCTTTGATACTGGCATATTGGCGGGCGCGATGTTGTTGTGCCGAGATGAGAAGAGAATGATGGTGAGGTGACACGCAGGGCGCGGCAATGCACGATGATGATGAAGGGGACGAACTGCGATCGGGCAACGGGCTGCTGGCGGGCCAGGTTTTCTGTAATTAATATAATGTTCAATTTGAATTATGTGTTCCACATTAGTGCCCTATTGACTAATTTCTTTGAGATTAAATTATTAAAATACAACAATACAACATATTATATAAAAATAATAGCAACTCTGCATTCATGTACCCCTCCCCTCGGTCGGAGGGGCGGTCCCCCTTCTACCTCGCCGCTTAACGCGAGCCGGTCGTACGCTATTGGTCGAGTATAGACGGTTGCGATAGAGGGCCGCTATCCGCTACGCGCACCCGTCGCATTAACAAAAAGCAAGCTCCGAAACCGGGCCGGTTACAGGACTGCCTTCGGTGTATGCCAGCGTTCCAATCTTAGTGCTCGGTCGCCACAACGTCTCCAGCAATCGTCGCGTTGCGTTTCGTGTGAAAAGTCGCCGCGATTGCGCCCGACTCCGTCGGCGGGGAACGTCTCCACACTAGCGCCTTCGACCGGAGCCTTTCCCCGTGCTCCCGAACCCGGTCCCGTTCAAGCGGAAGCCCCGGGGTAGGGAATGCGGGGCTCGGCGTCGCCGGTCTGAAGCGACGCACCCCCACCGAACCCTCCGACGAGTCCGCTCCGCCATGGAGCAGAAAGGTCGAGAGGGTAGTCGTAAGCCGCAAGGCGACCGCCTACCCTCCACGGCCAAAAAGCCAGCCACCACCACCACAGCCCCGGGTAGCCGCACACAATGCGGCGTAATCCTCCCGCCACCGGCGTCGTACCGGTCGCCACAATCTGCGGGTACACCGAAGCGCTTCGAGTTCGGTGTACCCACCAAAAAGCTACCAACAGCGCCTTTATCGCCCACAACGAGCGCAACAAAGGCTCCGCATCCCCCCGCACCCCGGACATCAACAAACCCCGCACCGGAGAGAGAGGAGGAAAAAGAGGGTAGACTGCAACATGCAGATGTCGACCTACCCTCAACAAGCTGCCACCCCCCCGCGCCCCGGACAACAACAAACCCCGCGCCGGGAGGCAAAGTAAAAAGCGAGGGTAGTCGGCAACGGACAGTTGCCGACCTACCCTCGAAATCAGATCGCCCGTCCATCGAGCCCGTCGAGCCTGCGAACTGCGGGGACGACGAGGAGGCCCCACCAGCGCGCCCCCCCGCCACCCCGACCACCCCGAGGCCTACCACGACCGCCGCCGCCACCACCGGCCAACAGCCGGACCCCGCACCAACACCGTCAACTGCACCACTGCCTCGCTTTGAGAACGGACCCGCCCTCACGCCACGGGCCGACCATGATCGTGATCTGATCATGGTCACCCGGATGGCCTCAGAGGGCTACGCCCTGTCTCAGGGCTTGATGCGGTGGATCAGGACCTACCTTCGGCTGCAGGAATTTAACATCACGGGGAACACCAAAGCCCTGCTCGCCGAAGACATCGAGGTCCTGGAGCTGACAGCGCAGCTCCCCCAACTCGAGCCGCCCATGCGCAAGCGGGTGCTTTCGAGCACCAGCCCGCCGAAACCCGCCAAGCGCGCCCACACCAGCCCGGGGCCCCCGTCCCCGCCAAGCCAGCCGCCAGCGACATACTCGAGCGTGACCGCGAGCCCGCCACCACCGCGACCACCGCCGCCGCCGTCGCCGCCACCGCTGCCACCAACCGCAGCGCGCACCACCGGGCCGCAACCTCAGCCCCGCCAAGCCACCGTCACCGCCGCCGCCGCCTCCCGCAGCACCGTACCAGCCAACACCGCCGCCTCCGGTAACATTGCCACCACAGCCTCCGCTAAAATCATCGTCGCCGCCGCCGCAAACACCACGAACGACGCCGCCGCCACCCAGCCGAAGAGGAGGGAGCGATACCCGCCCCTGATCGCGGAGAGCCTGCCGAACTGGTCCCGGCACTTGGCAGAAATAGCCAAGACGCTGGGCCACGCACCTACGGCGGCTCCCTACGATGATGGGGTGCGCTTCATTCCGCCAAACGGAGAAGAATACCGGGTGGTGGCCGCCCACCTCAGGAAGGCCGCAACAGAAGACCCACGGGTGCGGTGGTTTTTCTACACCCCGCAAGATGAGCGACGCCTGAAGGTGGCCATCCGCGGCCTGCCAGCATCCACGGACCTTGAGGAGCTGAAGGAGGCCCTAAGGGAAAAGGGCTTCGACGCGGACTACATTAAATGCATCCGGGCCAGAAGCGGCCGCCCCGGATGCGTTTTCTTCATCCAACTCGTCGGAGCGCCAGCAACCAATGCCGGCATATACAACTTGCGCGAGCTGTTGTATATGTCAGGCATAAAAATAGAGGCTTGGCGAGGCAAAAAGGGCCCCGCCCAGTGCCACAGATGCCAGGCGTTCCGGCACTCGTCCGCCTGCTGCCACCGCCAGATCGCCTGCGTAAGGTGCGGCGAACCCCACGCGGCCAAGGACTGCCCACGACCCCGCGAAGAGCCAGCAACGTGCGCGAACTGCGGCGGCGCGCACCCGGCGAACCACGTCGGCTGCCCGGTGTTCCGGAAGGAGGCGCGGAACAAACGGGCAGGAACAGCGGCCCGCACGCGCGACAGCACCCGCACCGGCCCCGAGACCAGAGCAAGCATCCCCAAGCCCACGGTGGAAGACCCCGCGTCATCAAACCTGATGGCGCGGGCCAACAACCCCCAACCAAGGGGAGCGAGGGGAGCCGAGCCCACCCCGGGACCGGCCAGGAAGCAGCAGAGGAGGAAGAAGCGTCCGCAGGCCCCGCGGGAACCCCGATCCGCGAGGAAAGGGACGACCGCAGGGCACCCCGAAGACGCCGCCCGCACCACCACCACCACCACCACCACCACCGAGGCCCCAGAGGGCAACGCAGCGCTCCTCGACCTCCTGAGAGGGGTGCTCCAAGCCCAGCAGGAGACCTCCAAGGCCATCGCCCAGGCCCTAGCAGCAGTGACTAAAAAACCCCAAGATGCCTGAAGACCTTCGCATAGTCTACTGGAATGCCCAGTCGCTAACCGGCAAGATAGGCCTGCTCCGGAACTTCGTCCGTGAGCAAAAGGTAGACATCATGCTGGTTAGCGAAACGATGCTGCGCCCTTCCGTGCCACTGAAAGTCCCCTGCTACCTCGTCTACAGGAGGGACGAGACGACGGCCGCGGGGCGAGCCTACAGGGGACTAGCAGTCATCGTCAAGAGATCCGTGGTTCACCAGGTGGTAGACCTCAAGCCGTACGACTCCCTGGACACCCTGGGGGTTGACGTGCTGGCAGAGGGCCACGAGCTGCGGGTCTATGCGGCCTACAGACCGACGGGAGTGCCGGGCTCCATTGCCACAGACTTGGCGGAGTTGATGAGGGCACCCATGCCGACCATCCTGGCGGGCGACCTCAACGCCAAGCACCCGGCATGGCACTCGACCGTGACAGACGCCGCCGGAAGGGCAATTCATCGTGCGGCCGTCGACCATGACTTCGATGTCTCCGGGCCCGAGGAGCCGACGCACTACAGCGACGCGCACGGGTCCGAGCAGGTCATCGACTTCGTGGTCAGCAAGGGCGTGACAGCTGCAATGGTGCAGGAGACTCTGCCAGACCTGCCGTCTGACCACCGGCCGGTCCTCCTGACACTCAAAGCGAAGGCTACAAGCATCACAAAGAAGCCGGGACGACGCATCAACTGGGAGGCGTTCACAGCGGCCCTGGAGGAGAAATCCCAGACCAGGCCCATCACCACAGCTGAGGACGTCGAAGATGCCGCCAACGCCGTAACCACCAGCATCCAGGAGGCGCTTGACCACGCTGCGCACACCGTTCCGGCAAGAGAGAGGAGGAATCCACTCCCAACCCGGATCCAGGATCTTATATTGCGCAAGCGCCAACTGAGACGGCAATGGCAAAGGACGAGATGCCCCACCCTGAAGACGTCGCTTAACGCACTGGTCGAAAGGGTGAAGGAGGAGCTGAAGAAGAACGCTGCAGAATCGTGGGAGAGTCACATCGCGTCGGTCGACGGTGACGTCCCCTCCATTCACCGTCTGTGCCGTCAACTCGGCGCGACACCGACGGCCACGAGGCCCCTGCGGGACCAGAACGGCCAGCTGAGGTACAAGGCGGAGGACAGGGCGGAGATCTTCGCCGAGTGCCTCGAAAGGCAGTTCCAGCCGAACGCTTCGGACGACGCTGAGCACATCGCAGCAGTGGACCGACACCTGGAGAGATACCTCGCGGCACCCATCGAGGCGGTTGACGATCCGGTCGTCTTCACACCCGGCCAAGTGGGCAGAGCCCTGAAACGTTGCAACCCGAGGAAAGCCCCGGGCGCCGATGCGATCCCGAACATGGCCCTACGCCACCTGCCGCAGCGCTCCATCGCGGCGGTGACGAGGCTGTTCAATGGGATCCTGCGCACGGGTCACTTTCCACAGACATGGAAGCTTGGCCGGGTCATCATGATACCCAAACCCGGCAAGAACCTTCAGAGACCGGAGAGTCACCGTCCGATCACTCTCCTCAGCACGACCTCCAAGGTGTTCGAGAGACTGCTGCTCAGCCACCTGCAGCCACACATCACACCGCGTCCGGAGCAGTTCGGCTTCCGCATCGGCCACTCCACCACACTGCAGCTAACAAGAGTGCTCCACTTCCTAGCGACGACCAGAAACCGGAGGGAGCACGCCGTCGCAGCACTCTTGGACATGGAGAAGGCGTTCGACCGCGTATGGCACGAGGGAGTGCTGTACAAGCTGTCGACGTCACCAGCTCCTCGGCGCATCGTCCGCGTCCTGGCTTCTTTCCTGACCGAACGGAGGTTTGTCGTGGCGGTAGAAGACGCCACCTCATCGGAGCGCCGCATCCAAGCTGGCGTCCCTCAAGGAAGCTGCCTGTCCCCGGCCCTGTATGCCCTCTACACCGACGACATCCCGGTGATCGGAAACGTCAAGCTGGGGCTATTCGCCGACGACGCCGCATACTTCGCTTCTTCAATGAACATCGCCCACGCGGCGAAGAAGCTCCAGAGGACCCTTGACGCTCTTCCCGACTGGCTCTCCCGATGGAGACTGTCGGTGAACGTAGGGAAGACACAGGCCATCGCCATGGGACAGAAGAACCCTCCGCCGCCCCTCCGTCTACACGGTCAGGAGGTGCCTTGGTCAGGCACCGTAAAGTACCTGGGTGTCACCATTGACAGGAGACTCACGATGAAGCATCACGTCGCCGAGGTCGTACAGCGCGCCAAGTACGCGCGCACCTGCCTCCGTCCAGTACTCGCCAGCAACCTCCCCGTGCGCACCAAGCTGGGGATCTACAAGACGTACGTGCGGTCCCGGCTCACATACGCGGCACCAGCCTGGTACGCGTTAGTGGCCGAGTCCAACCGTAGACGTCTTCGTGTGCAGGAGTCCCAGTCCCTGCGCACCATCGTCGCCGCTCCCCGCTACGTGCGCAACGAGGACATCCGTCGCAGCCTCCGCTGGCAGAGTCTGGACGAGTTCATCGGCCACCTCGCGCGCGTCATGTTCGACCGCGCCGACAACTCCAGCTTCCCGTCGCTTCAGGGGATCGCGCCGCTCCACGCGCGCCCCCCGGATCGCCGCGCACTGGCTCAGCCCAGAGAGCTGGTGCCCCGCGACGAGTCTCCTGTTCGTGGTGACGACAGGCAACCTCAAAGCCGCTGAAAGGCCAACGATCCCGTCACGCCGCAGATAGGCAAAACGGGATAAAAGCCGCAGATAGGCATCCCAACCGAAACGCCAAAGATAGGCTAATCGGGTAAAAGCCGCAGAGAGGCCAAGCCACAAGATGGCACAAAGAGACCGTCCCATTGTTATGGGACGCGCCTGAAGCCGACTTAAAGGGCATGGAGCCCTGAAAAGTCCCCCCCACACCCCCCCGCGCTTCGCGCGGGGAGGCGTGTGAGAAGACTCGAGATGATGGTATTTTTTTAATTGTTCGTTACTATCCGCTAGCGCTGCACGCGTCGCTAGTGCTCCTGATCTCCGTATCGCGAAGTCTACAAACAACACAAATCTACATAACCATGTCTGGACGCGGCAAAGGTGGCAAAGTCAAGGGAAAGGCAAAGTCTCGCTCGAACCGTGCCGGACTCCAGTTCCCCGTCGGCCGCATACACAGGCTCCTGCGCAAGGGCAACTACGCCGAGCGCGTCGGTGCCGGCGCCCCGGTGTACCTCGCCGCCGTCATGGAGTACTTGGCCGCTGAGGTGCTCGAGTTGGCAGGCAACGCCGCCCGCGACAACAAGAAGACCAGAATCATCCCGCGTCATCTCCAGCTGGCAATCCGCAACGACGAGGAATTGAACAAGCTCCTCTCCGGCGTGACCATCGCCCAGGGCGGTGTCCTGCCCAACATCCAGGCCGTGCTCTTGCCCAAGAAGACCGAGAAGAAGGCTTAAGTTGCTCGCGTGCCAGCAGAGCAGCAGCCAGCCTCAATGCCAATTACTTAGCTGTGTTTTTGTATCTCCGTGGTGTCTCACGATACACAGCCACACGGACTACAAGAACCATCTATAATAATATAACCATAAAAGGCCCTTCTAAGGGCCACAATATGATTCGTATTGATATTACGTTTCTATTAATGCACGACGTCAAACTGTTCAATAATTATTGCAGCTGTGGTCATTATTACATATTATTATAATATAATGATGATAGATACATACAATACATAAATAAACACGTACGCACACACCTACCTACCTACCTACCTACATACATACATACATACATACAAACAAACAAACAAACAAAACAACCCACGGCGCTCTACCGATAAATTTGCTAGATAGAGATAAGTAAGTATATCCCGATATTTTACTCGGAATTCGATGAAAGAAGGAAAACTGCACAGCACACTCCTGCGAAGCAATTTCAATGATGCGAATGTGAAATTCTCAATACGCACTGGGCGGGCCCGCGTGGTAACTATGGTAGCCCGAGCAATCTCATTCTGAGAGGAGGCCTTTGCCCAGCAGTGGGGCAAAGGTGAACGTAAATAAATTAAAAAAAAAGGCTGGTGGTTGATGATGGATGATGACGATGATGATGATGATATCTATTATGTATAAACTACCTTTCCCTACTCCTTCTTTGATACTGGCATATTGGCGGGCGCGATGTTGTTGTGCCGAGATGAGAAGAGAATGATGGTGAGGTGACACGCAGGGCGCGGCAATGCACGATGATGATGAAGGGGACGAACTGCGATCGGGCAACGGGCTGCTGGCGGGCCAGGTTTTCTGTAATTAATATAATGTTCAATTTGAATTATGTGTTCCACATTAGTGCCCTATTGACTAATTTCTTTGAGATTAAATTATTAAAATACAACAATACAACATATTATATAAAAATAATAGCAACTCTGCATTCATGTACCCCTCCCCTCGGTCGGAGGGGCGGTCCCCCTTCTACCTCGCCGCTTAACGCGAGCCGGTCGTACGCTATTGGTCGAGTATAGACGGTTGCGATAGAGGGCCGCTATCCGCTACGCGCACCCGTCGCATTAACAAAAAGCAAGCTCCGAAACCGGGCCGGTTACAGAACTCGTTCGACTCTCGCATCGCGCACAGCTAGGCAGTGCTCTCCGTGTTTGTTAAACAAGTAACAAGCTTTTTTTTTTTAAAACTACATCAACAATGCCGCCGAAGACTAGCGGAAAGGCCGCCAAGAAATCTGGCAAGGCACAGAAGAACATCTCCAAGTCTGATAAGAAGAAGAAGAAGCACAAGAGGAAGGAGAGCTACGCCATCTACATCTACAAGGTGCTCAAGCAGGTCCACCCCGACACTGGTATCTCGAGCAAGGCCATGTCCATCATGAACTCGTTCGTGAACGACATATTCGAGCGCATCGCCGCCGAAGCCTCCCGCCTCGCCCATTACAACAAGAGGTCCACCATCACCAGCAGGGAGGTGCAGACCTCTGTCAGGCTGCTGCTGCCCGGCGAGCTCGCCAAGCACGCCGTCAGCGAAGGCACCAAGGCTGTGACCAAGTACACGAGCTCCAAGTAGATGCGATGCACGCGTCCTCTCCGCGACGACGGGCGACACACCGCCTGCACTGACACACGCACAACAACAAAAAGGCCCTTCTGAGGGCCACAATATGATTCATTATATAAAGTTATCGTTTCTATTAATACGTGACGTCAATAGTACAAAATTAGAACAATTCCATCCATAACATGGAATCGCAACGCCAATAATAATTAATTCGTAGCATGAAAACATTTAGTGAAACTCTCGATCGTATCTTATTATTTTGTCGTGACAAACGAGCGCTGAGTATCATCCTCTTTCTTCTCCGTTTAGAAGGTATTAAGCACAATGGCAAAATGTCTCCTGTTAGTTGATGCATCTGAAAGCTTGCTTGACCTAACCTGACTGATAATAAATATTAAGTAGAGAAGAGAATTCATTACCTATTTGAGAGAGTTGCTTAATTAAAAAAGTTTATATACATAATATATACGGTTACAATTGAGTGAGTATATACATTTTCTGATACACACCACTCTGTCCCCTTTTTTATAATATTATTTATTGTTGTCTTATTAAAAGCTCGTCCGTCTTGAGTTCTCTTTTTTTTCTTTTTTTTTTTCTTTTTTTTTTTTTTTTTTCTTCTTCTTCTTTCTTACTTAATTAATAGGCAAGCAGAAACTAAACGAACGACCGACCGACCGACCCGCGC
This sequence comes from Clepsis dumicolana, assembly GCA_963691665.1. Taxonomy (NCBI): domain Eukaryota; kingdom Metazoa; phylum Arthropoda; class Insecta; order Lepidoptera; family Tortricidae; genus Clepsis; species Clepsis dumicolana. Next base: position 3,527,666 of record OY829530.1, read on the forward strand.
CTCGCCCGTCACGTTTTCCATCTCTCTCGCACGCACCAACCACGGCCACATTTCGCCTCCCTCCGTTTTGTATAAATACTGGTGCTTCGGCTATGGCACGTTTTGCCAGCGTTCCAATCTTAGTGCTCGGTCGCCACAACGTCTCCAGCAATCGTCGCGTTGCGTTTCGTGTGAAAAGTCGCCGCGATTGCGCCCGACTCCGTCGGCGGGGAACGTCTCCACACTAGCGCCTTCGACCGGAGCCTTTCCCCGTGCTCCCGAACCCGGTCCCGTTCAAGCGGAAGCCCCGGGGTAGGGAATGCGGGGCTCGGCGTCGCCGGTCTGAAGCGACGCACCCCCACCGAACCCTCCGACGAGTCCGCTCCGCCATGGAGCAGAAAGGTCGAGAGGGTAGTCGTAAGCCGCAAGGCGACCGCCTACCCTCCACGGCCAAAAAGCCAGCCACCACCACCACAGCCCCGGGTAGCCGCACACAATGCGGCGTAATCCTCCCGCCACCGGCGTCGTACCGGTCGCCACAATCTGCGGGTACACCGAAGCGCTTCGAGTTCGGTGTACCCACCAAAAAGCTACCAACAGCGCCTTTATCGCCCACAACGAGCGCAACAAAGGCTCCGCATCCCCCCGCACCCCGGACATCAACAAACCCCGCACCGGAGAGAGAGGAGGAAAAAGAGGGTAGACTGCAACATGCAGATGTCGACCTACCCTCAACAAGCTGCCACCCCCCCGCGCCCCGGACAACAACAAACCCCGCGCCGGGAGGCAAAGTAAAAAGCGAGGGTAGTCGGCAACGGACAGTTGCCGACCTACCCTCGAAATCAGATCGCCCGTCCATCGAGCCCGTCGAGCCTGCGAACTGCGGGGACGACGAGGAGGCCCCACCAGCGCGCCCCCCCGCCACCCCGACCACCCCGAGGCCTACCACGACCGCCGCCGCCACCACCGGCCAACAGCCGGACCCCGCACCAACACCGTCAACTGCACCACTGCCTCGCTTTGAGAACGGACCCGCCCTCACGCCACGGGCCGACCATGATCGTGATCTGATCATGGTCACCCGGATGGCCTCAGAGGGCTACGCCCTGTCTCAGGGCTTGATGCGGTGGATCAGGACCTACCTTCGGCTGCAGGAATTTAACATCACGGGGAACACCAAAGCCCTGCTCGCCGAAGACATCGAGGTCCTGGAGCTGACAGCGCAGCTCCCCCAACTCGAGCCGCCCATGCGCAAGCGGGTGCTTTCGAGCACCAGCCCGCCGAAACCCGCCAAGCGCGCCCACACCAGCCCGGGGCCCCCGTCCCCGCCAAGCCAGCCGCCAGCGACATACTCGAGCGTGACCGCGAGCCCGCCACCACCGCGACCACCGCCGCCGCCGTCGCCGCCACCGCTGCCACCAACCGCAGCGCGCACCACCGGGCCGCAACCTCAGCCCCGCCAAGCCACCGTCACCGCCGCCGCCGCCTCCCGCAGCACCGTACCAGCCAACACCGCCGCCTCCGGTAACATTGCCACCACAGCCTCCGCTAAAATCATCGTCGCCGCCGCCGCAAACACCACGAACGACGCCGCCGCCACCCAGCCGAAGAGGAGGGAGCGATACCCGCCCCTGATCGCGGAGAGCCTGCCGAACTGGTCCCGGCACTTGGCAGAAATAGCCAAGACGCTGGGCCACGCACCTACGGCGGCTCCCTACGATGATGGGGTGCGCTTCATTCCGCCAAACGGAGAAGAATACCGGGTGGTGGCCGCCCACCTCAGGAAGGCCGCAACAGAAGACCCACGGGTGCGGTGGTTTTTCTACACCCCGCAAGATGAGCGACGCCTGAAGGTGGCCATCCGCGGCCTGCCAGCATCCACGGACCTTGAGGAGCTGAAGGAGGCCCTAAGGGAAAAGGGCTTCGACGCGGACTACATTAAATGCATCCGGGCCAGAAGCGGCCGCCCCGGATGCGTTTTCTTCATCCAACTCGTCGGAGCGCCAGCAACCAATGCCGGCATATACAACTTGCGCGAGCTGTTGTATATGTCAGGCATAAAAATAGAGGCTTGGCGAGGCAAAAAGGGCCCCGCCCAGTGCCACAGATGCCAGGCGTTCCGGCACTCGTCCGCCTGCTGCCACCGCCAGATCGCCTGCGTAAGGTGCGGCGAACCCCACGCGGCCAAGGACTGCCCACGACCCCGCGAAGAGCCAGCAACGTGCGCGAACTGCGGCGGCGCGCACCCGGCGAACCACGTCGGCTGCCCGGTGTTCCGGAAGGAGGCGCGGAACAAACGGGCAGGAACAGCGGCCCGCACGCGCGACAGCACCCGCACCGGCCCCGAGACCAGAGCAAGCATCCCCAAGCCCACGGTGGAAGACCCCGCGTCATCAAACCTGATGGCGCGGGCCAACAACCCCCAACCAAGGGGAGCGAGGGGAGCCGAGCCCACCCCGGGACCGGCCAGGAAGCAGCAGAGGAGGAAGAAGCGTCCGCAGGCCCCGCGGGAACCCCGATCCGCGAGGAAAGGGACGACCGCAGGGCACCCCGAAGACGCCGCCCGCACCACCACCACCACCACCACCACCACCGAGGCCCCAGAGGGCAACGCAGCGCTCCTCGACCTCCTGAGAGGGGTGCTCCAAGCCCAGCAGGAGACCTCCAAGGCCATCGCCCAGGCCCTAGCAGCAGTGACTAAAAAACCCCAAGATGCCTGAAGACCTTCGCATAGTCTACTGGAATGCCCAGTCGCTAACCGGCAAGATAGGCCTGCTCCGGAACTTCGTCCGTGAGCAAAAGGTAGACATCATGCTGGTTAGCGAAACGATGCTGCGCCCTTCCGTGCCACTGAAAGTCCCCTGCTACCTCGTCTACAGGAGGGACGAGACGACGGCCGCGGGGCGAGCCTACAGGGGACTAGCAGTCATCGTCAAGAGATCCGTGGTTCACCAGGTGGTAGACCTCAAGCCGTACGACTCCCTGGACACCCTGGGGGTTGACGTGCTGGCAGAGGGCCACGAGCTGCGGGTCTATGCGGCCTACAGACCGACGGGAGTGCCGGGCTCCATTGCCACAGACTTGGCGGAGTTGATGAGGGCACCCATGCCGACCATCCTGGCGGGCGACCTCAACGCCAAGCACCCGGCATGGCACTCGACCGTGACAGACGCCGCCGGAAGGGCAATTCATCGTGCGGCCGTCGACCATGACTTCGATGTCTCCGGGCCCGAGGAGCCGACGCACTACAGCGACGCGCACGGGTCCGAGCAGGTCATCGACTTCGTGGTCAGCAAGGGCGTGACAGCTGCAATGGTGCAGGAGACTCTGCCAGACCTGCCGTCTGACCACCGGCCGGTCCTCCTGACACTCAAAGCGAAGGCTACAAGCATCACAAAGAAGCCGGGACGACGCATCAACTGGGAGGCGTTCACAGCGGCCCTGGAGGAGAAATCCCAGACCAGGCCCATCACCACAGCTGAGGACGTCGAAGATGCCGCCAACGCCGTAACCACCAGCATCCAGGAGGCGCTTGACCACGCTGCGCACACCGTTCCGGCAAGAGAGAGGAGGAATCCACTCCCAACCCGGATCCAGGATCTTATATTGCGCAAGCGCCAACTGAGACGGCAATGGCAAAGGACGAGATGCCCCACCCTGAAGACGTCGCTTAACGCACTGGTCGAAAGGGTGAAGGAGGAGCTGAAGAAGAACGCTGCAGAATCGTGGGAGAGTCACATCGCGTCGGTCGACGGTGACGTCCCCTCCATTCACCGTCTGTGCCGTCAACTCGGCGCGACACCGACGGCCACGAGGCCCCTGCGGGACCAGAACGGCCAGCTGAGGTACAAGGCGGAGGACAGGGCGGAGATCTTCGCCGAGTGCCTCGAAAGGCAGTTCCAGCCGAACGCTTCGGACGACGCTGAGCACATCGCAGCAGTGGACCGACACCTGGAGAGATACCTCGCGGCACCCATCGAGGCGGTTGACGATCCGGTCGTCTTCACACCCGGCCAAGTGGGCAGAGCCCTGAAACGTTGCAACCCGAGGAAAGCCCCGGGCGCCGATGCGATCCCGAACATGGCCCTACGCCACCTGCCGCAGCGCTCCATCGCGGCGGTGACGAGGCTGTTCAATGGGATCCTGCGCACGGGTCACTTTCCACAGACATGGAAGCTTGGCCGGGTCATCATGATACCCAAACCCGGCAAGAACCTTCAGAGACCGGAGAGTCACCGTCCGATCACTCTCCTCAGCACGACCTCCAAGGTGTTCGAGAGACTGCTGCTCAGCCACCTGCAGCCACACATCACACCGCGTCCGGAGCAGTTCGGCTTCCGCATCGGCCACTCCACCACACTGCAGCTAACAAGAGTGCTCCACTTCCTAGCGACGACCAGAAACCGGAGGGAGCACGCCGTCGCAGCACTCTTGGACATGGAGAAGGCGTTCGACCGCGTATGGCACGAGGGAGTGCTGTACAAGCTGTCGACGTCACCAGCTCCTCGGCGCATCGTCCGCGTCCTGGCTTCTTTCCTGACCGAACGGAGGTTTGTCGTGGCGGTAGAAGACGCCACCTCATCGGAGCGCCGCATCCAAGCTGGCGTCCCTCAAGGAAGCTGCCTGTCCCCGGCCCTGTATGCCCTCTACACCGACGACATCCCGGTGATCGGAAACGTCAAGCTGGGGCTATTCGCCGACGACGCCGCATACTTCGCTTCTTCAATGAACATCGCCCACGCGGCGAAGAAGCTCCAGAGGACCCTTGACGCTCTTCCCGACTGGCTCTCCCGATGGAGACTGTCGGTGAACGTAGGGAAGACACAGGCCATCGCCATGGGACAGAAGAACCCTCCGCCGCCCCTCCGTCTACACGGTCAGGAGGTGCCTTGGTCAGGCACCGTAAAGTACCTGGGTGTCACCATTGACAGGAGACTCACGATGAAGCATCACGTCGCCGAGGTCGTACAGCGCGCCAAGTACGCGCGCACCTGCCTCCGTCCAGTACTCGCCAGCAACCTCCCCGTGCGCACCAAGCTGGGGATCTACAAGACGTACGTGCGGTCCCGGCTCACATACGCGGCACCAGCCTGGTACGCGTTAGTGGCCGAGTCCAACCGTAGACGTCTTCGTGTGCAGGAGTCCCAGTCCCTGCGCACCATCGTCGCCGCTCCCCGCTACGTGCGCAACGAGGACATCCGTCGCAGCCTCCGCTGGCAGAGTCTGGACGAGTTCATCGGCCACCTCGCGCGCGTCATGTTCGACCGCGCCGACAACTCCAGCTTCCCGTCGCTTCAGGGGATCGCGCCGCTCCACGCGCGCCCCCCGGATCGCCGCGCACTGGCTCAGCCCAGAGAGCTGGTGCCCCGCGACGAGTCTCCTGTTCGTGGTGACGACAGGCAACCTCAAAGCCGCTGAAAGGCCAACGATCCCGTCACGCCGCAGATAGGCAAAACGGGATAAAAGCCGCAGATAGGCATCCCAACCGAAACGCCAAAGATAGGCTAATCGGGTAAAAGCCGCAGAGAGGCCAAGCCACAAGATGGCACAAAGAGACCGTCCCATTGTTATGGGACGCGCCTGAAGCCGACTTAAAGGGCATGGAGCCCTGAAAAGTCCCCCCCACACCCCCCCGCGCTTCGCGCGGGGAGGCGTGTGAGAAGACTCGAGATGACGATGATGATGAAGGGGACGAACTGCGATCGGGCAACGGGCTGCTGGCGGGCCAGGTTTTCTGTAATTAATATAATGTTCAATTTGAATTATGTGTTCCACATTAGTGCCCTATTGACTAATTTCTTTGAGATTAAATTATTAAAATACAACAATACAACATATTATATAAAAATAATAGCAACTCTGCATTCATGTACCCCTCCCCTCGGTCGGAGGGGCGGTCCCCCTTCTACCTCGCCGCTTAACGCGAGCCGGTCGTACGCTATTGGTCGAGTATAGACGGTTGCGATAGAGGGCCGCTATCCGCTACGCGCACCCGTCGCATTAACAAAAAGCAAGCTCCGAAACCGGGCCGGTTACAGAACTCGTTCGACTCTCGCATCGCGCACAGCTAGGCAGTGCTCTCCGTGTTTGTTAAACAAGTAACAAGCTTTTTTTTTTAAAACTACATCAACAATGCCGCCGAAGACTAGCGGAAAGGCCGCCAAGAAATCTGGCAAGGCACAGAAGAACATCTCCAAGTCTGATAAGAAGAAGAAGAAGCACAAGAGGAAGGAGAGCTACGCCATCTACATCTACAAGGTGCTCAAGCAGGTCCACCCCGACACTGGTATCTCGAGCAAGGCCATGTCCATCATGAACTCGTTCGTGAACGACATATTCGAGCGCATCGCCGCCGAAGCCTCCCGCCTCGCCCATTACAACAAGAGGTCCACCATCACCAGCAGGGAGGTGCAGACCTCTGTCAGGCTGCTGCTGCCCGGCGAGCTCGCCAAGCACGCCGTCAGCGAAGGCACCAAGGCTGTGACCAAGTACACGAGCTCCAAGTAGATGCGATGCACGCGTCCTCTCCGCGACGACGGGCGACACACCGCCTGCACTGACACACGCACAACAACAAAAAGGCCCTTCTGAGGGCCACAATATGATTCATTATATAAAGTTATCGTTTCTATTAATACGTGACGTCAATAGTACAAAATTAGAACAATTCCATCCATAACATGGAATCGCAACGCCAATAATAATTAATTCGTAGCATGAAAACATTTAGTGAAACTCTCGATCGTATCTTATTATTTTGTCGTGACAAACGAGCGCTGAGTATCATCCTCTTTCTTCTCCGTTTAGAAGGTATTAAGCACAATGGCAAAATGTCTCCTGTTAGTTGATGCATCTGAAAGCTTGCTTGACCTAACCTGACTGATAATAAATATTAAGTAGAGAAGAGAATTCATTACCTATTTGAGAGAGTTGCTTAATTAAAAAAGTTTATATACATAATATATACGGTTACAATTGAGTGAGTATATACATTTTCTGATACACACCACTCTGTCCCCTTTTTTATAATATTATTTATTGTTGTCTTATTAAAAGCTCGTCCGTCTTGAGTTCTCTTTTTTTTCTTTTTTTTTTTCTTTTTTTTTTTTTTTTTCTTCTTCTTCTTTCTTACTTAATTAATAGGCAAGCAGAAACTAAACGAACGACCGACCGACCGACCCGCGCCTCGCCCGTCACGTTTTCCATCTCTCTCGCACGCACCAACCACGGCCACATTTCGCCTCCCTCCGTTTTGTATAAATACTGGTGCTTCGGCTATGGCACGTTTTATTATCGCTTGTGACTCGGTTCGCTCGCTCTAGTACTCTCGTCTCGTGTTATATTTATTATTATTTTTCGTATTCGGATCGGACGCCATGGCTCGTACGAAGCAGACCGCTCGTAAATCTACCGGTGGCAAAGCGCCCCGCAAACAGCTCGCCACCAAGGCTGCCCGCAAGAGCGCACCGGCCACCGGCGGTGTCAAGAAACCTCATCGCTACAGGCCCGGCACCGTCGCCCTGCGTGAGATCCGTCGCTACCAAAAGAGCACAGAGCTCTTGATCCGCAAGCTGCCCTTCCAGCGTCTGGTCCGCGAGATCGCTCAAGACTTCAAGACAGACTTGCGTTTCCAGAGCTCTGCCGTTATGGCGCTCCAGGAAGCCAGCGAGGCGTACCTGGTGGGTCTCTTCGAGGACACCAACCTTTGCGCCATCCACGCCAAGCGTGTAACCATCATGCCAAAGGACATCCAATTGGCTCGCAGGATTCGCGGCGAACGCGCCTAAGCAGTGTCTCGAGGCGCGCTGCCTAATGCAGAGCAACGGCAGCGGCAGCGGCAGCTGTCCTGACGGCATTGCAACCAAACCCGACCACAAAAAAAAAAAAAAAGGCCCTTCTGAGGGCCGCAATTATGATTCAATGATATACAAAAGTTTCTCTAAACAATAAAGATCGTAAATACTCTTACCTACCTATATTTTAATAATCTAATTATGTAATTATGTACAGTAACAATAATAATTATGATATTAAAATATCACAATTTGAATACAAACTGCATGCGAATGATTAGGTAATAGGATTACTTACCAAAAATAAAACCGTGTAAGTAATCAAAATCAAACCTAATATATATTGTACAGACAGATGTACAAACTGTTGATGAGAGCTTAATCGAGATAATGGAATAAAAACACAGTCATATTTGTTTAGTTAATAATTGAATTAAAAATAATACCTATAAATTTAATGATGACCGTCTCCAATCCTCCAGTTTGGTGGCAACAGATTTAAAAGCAAATCCATTTCATTTTACATATAATTATTATGTATGAATGATGAATCGTCTTTTAACTTCTAGCTTTATATAATATGATGATGATGACAATAAATAGAAATAAAAATATTATTTAACCTAACTAAAATAAAATAAAGAACGTCATCGATGTGCGATCTCGTTCTCTCGCAAAACAGACCCCCTCCCTCCCTCCCTCCCGCCCGGCCCGGCCGCGCGACGATAGCAGTGTTACGGTATAAATAGGGGCTGCCAGCCAAATTCATTCGCATCGCGTCGCGCGCAGCCGTAGCAGCGTGTGTTTATTGTGAATTCTCTACTCTACTCTACTCTACTCTACTCTACCTAATCTACAAGCATAATGACCGGTCGCGGTAAGGGAGGCAAAGGTCTGGGGAAAGGAGGCGCCAAGCGTCACAGGAAAGTGCTTCGTGACAACATCCAGGGCATCACCAAGCCGGCCATCCGTCGTCTGGCCCGCAGAGGAGGCGTGAAACGTATCTCCGGTCTGATCTACGAGGAGACCCGCGGCGTGCTGAAGGTGTTCCTAGAGAACGTGATCCGTGACGCGGTCACCTACACCGAGCACGCCAAGAGGAAAACCGTCACCGCCATGGACGTCGTGTACGCTCTGAAACGCCAGGGCCGTACCCTCTACGGTTTCGGTGGTTAAACACCTCGCCCTCCGGTCCGGCTCTGTGCCGCGCCGCACGCACAGCACACGCGGTCGCCGGAACATCTCTACGACAAAAAGGCCCTTCTCAGGGCCGCAAATGCGTATCAGTAAATTATAAAACGTTTCTTTACGACTAGACTGTCAATGTTCATTAATTATAATAAACAGCTCGACGTGCACGACTTTAATCGGCAGATGAGTTGTCAGTTAGATGACTACTAGCTGGCTGGCTGGCATACGATTCTAATTCTAAAATAATTAATCTTAATTAAACCTGTACATGTTCACTTCGTTAGGTTCACAAAATAACAACGGCTACATAGTTAAAGTTGACACCGACCGACGCGATCGGCTAATAACGCTAATAAGGTCTAAATAAAAAATATATATATTACGACCGAACACGGTTTTGTTAGCATGGCTAATGCTAATCGGAGCCAAGTAGAGTCTCGACTCCAAGAGGGTCGTTTCATTCGCCGCACCCAAGCACAGAGCGATATATTATACAAAATAATAGAATTTCATAAATCGCGTAAGCGCAGCCTCAGCAGCGGCTCTCATTATTTGTTTGTCCAGCGCTACACGTGTCGTAGTAAACTGAGTAAGTATATCAACAGCAACAAAAGCAGCAGCAGCAGCAGCAGCAGCAGCAGCAGCAGCAGAGTTAGCTATTAGCGAGTACTTTGTAGCAACGCGCTCTTCTACACTGCTATTCTATTCGCCGCTCGACCGACCGGCATCGCAGCCCGCCCGACTGCCCCTGACTATTACGTATTTTCTCCTTTCTTTATCTTTTCCGTTCCGTTCTGTTCTGTCTGTATCATAAACTATATTCATTGTACTGTATATAGGTAATAACGTTCTATTAAAACCATTCGTCTACCATTTTTCCATCGACAGCAGCGACGGTCTTAGAACGCCTCGGCGACCAGCCAGCCCGGCAGCTGTTTTACGACACCGAACATAAACATACAAAACGATACGATCCAGGGCGTCTAAGAGTCGTCCTGTTGTGTTATTTTCATAAACGGAATCTTCACTTTCAACCGGTCGACAAATAATAACTTTATTTAAGCGTTTTAATAAGTAAAAACCATTTTTAAAGTGACCCGAGGTACGCGCAGTCTATAATACCGAAAATAAAGATCCCACTCTCGCCAACTAACAAGCGCAGTTTCGCTAAGGCCGCTATTTAACATAGATGCATTCATAAAGATTCTACATGGCAATTTTGATAAATCAAAAACTTATATATTTATGAGAAAACACGATTTAATCATACACTAGTAAGTGAAAAGTTGGAAGTGTTATTACGAGAAAACGTCTCGCGACATCAGAGTTTGCCTTACGGTCAAGCCGCGCTCCATATATATAGGTGGCTCCCTCTTTCCGCTCGATCATACTACTTAGCATCGCGCCGCGCGCCGCACGTACTACACTACTCTCTCCGTTGTTTGCTAGTTAGCTACGCTACGACGCTGCGCCGCTCCGCTCTCGCTCAGCATATCACACTCACAGTCGGCCATTGACAGTGAACGCGTACGTACGAAACGAACGTTGGTTGTTTTTAATTAATATTATAAACAAAGCCGAAGGAAGTTTGAAGTGTGAAGATGGCAGATACCGCAGTTGCCGCCGACGCACCCGCCCCAGCGACGCCCGCTAAGAAGCCGAAGGCATCCGCGGCCGCCGCCGGCGCCAAGAAACCGAAGGCGAAGCCCACGCACCCGAAGACCTCCGAAATGGTGAACAGCGCCATAAAGGAGCTGAAGGAGCGCAGCGGATCCTCGCTGCAGGCGATCAAGAAGTACATCGCCGCCCAGTACAAGGTTGACGCGGAGAAATTGGCTCCGTTCATAAGGAAATACTTGAAGAGCGCCGTCGAATCTGGCGCCCTGATCCAGACCAAGGGCAAGGGTGCTTCCGGTTCTTTTAAACTAGAATCGAAGTCTTCATCGGCGAAGAAGCCCGCCGCTGCCAAGTCGGCCCCGAAGGCGGCCGCTCCGGCTAAAGCCAAGAAGGCCGCCGCTGCCGCGTCCTCCGGCAGGGCGAAGAAGGCCGCCGCAGCCGCGTCCTCGTCACCGTCGAAGCCCAAGTCTGCCGCCGCCACCAAGGACAAGAAGGCCGCGGCTGCCAAGAGGAAGCCCGCAGCCAAGAAGCCATCCACCCCGGCGAAGGGCAAGAGCGCCGCCGCGCCCAAGGCCAAAAAGAGCGCGAAGCCGCCCACCAAGAAGCCCAAGGCGCCCAAACCGAAGAAGGCCGCCGCCGCGCCCAAGGCCAAGGCCGCAGCGAAAAAGCCAGCCGCGAAAAAGTAAGATCTACACGCGAGCGGACAGCACAGAAGATCTTGTCCTCTGTCCTGTAGTACCGTTCGTCGTCGCGGTCGCGATTTCGCGTCGTGTCGCGTCAAAGGAGGAAGCTTACTTGCTCAACATACGCCTGTGCGCGTCTAAAAGCACACCAAAACAGCCCTTCTGAGGGCTAAAAATCTATTCAAAGCGAAAGCACGCTCTTGTTGCGTGTTAAAGTTTCCCATCGCAGACGTGTCAATCTGTCTACCTATGCTTTATTCCCTATTCCCTACCCCCTACCCCACCACCCCCCCCCCCCCATACAAACTGTTATATTAATTTATATGTATACATAAACTAGGGTTAACATACCGCAACAGGCGACAGCACCGGCCGCCGAGATGGCTGGCGGGGTTCCGCTCGCTCCGGCTGGCTCTCCCGCACTCCTCGCCCTCGAGCCTCGAGAGAGTCATGTCATCATCATTATCGGCTTGCGCTAGCTGTGGATTTTATTAAAACGAACACAGACATTAACAATAAGGACACGTGCAAATCTATATAGACAGGATCAGGATGCGTAAAATAAACTAACCTAAACAAAGTTAGATCTCAGCTCGCGATCAACTTTCAATAACAAACAACAGCAACGACTCGACAAAATTATTGTTTATTTATTGTTATAATTATTTGAACAGAACCCCAAAGACAGACAGACAGACAGACAGACAGACAGAATACTTTCTCGTTTTATCAATCCAGTCGATAAATTTTGTTTATCATAGCATAATGGCAGAGGAGTCGTGCGCGCTTGCGCGTTCTGAGAGAGGGGCGGAGAGGAGGCGCTCCGCGGCGCGCCATGCGCGGGCATCCCCACTAAGCGAGACCCGCTGCGATACTATAAAACCGCATGGTCGGCGCGGTATTTTTTTAATTGTTCGTTACTATCCGCTAGCGCTGCACGCGTCGCTAGTGCTCCTGATCTCCGTATCGCGAAGTCTACAAACAACACAAATCTACATAACCATGTCTGGACGCGGCAAAGGTGGCAAAGTCAAGGGAAAGGCAAAGTCTCGCTCGAACCGTGCCGGACTCCAGTTCCCCGTCGGCCGCATACACAGGCTCCTGCGCAAGGGCAACTACGCCGAGCGCGTCGGTGCCGGCGCCCCGGTGTACCTCGCCGCCGTCATGGAGTACTTGGCCGCTGAGGTGCTCGAGTTGGCAGGCAACGCCGCCCGCGACAACAAGAAGACCAGAATCATCCCGCGTCATCTCCAGCTGGCAATCCGCAACGACGAGGAATTGAACAAGCTCCTCTCCGGCGTGACCATCGCCCAGGGCGGTGTCCTGCCCAACATCCAGGCCGTGCTCTTGCCCAAGAAGACCGAGAAGAAGGCTTAAGTTGCTCGCGTGCCAGCAGAGCAGCAGCCAGCCTCAATGCCAATTACTTAGCTGTGTTTTTGTATCTCCGTGGTGTCTCACGATACACAGCCACACGGACTACAAGAACCATCTATAATAATATAACCATAAAAGGCCCTTCTAAGGGCCACAATATGATTCGTATTGATATTACGTTTCTATTAATGCACGACGTCAAACTGTTCAATAATTATTGCAGCTGTGGTCATTATTACATATTATTATAATATAATGATGATAGATACATACAATACATAAATAAACACGTACGCACACACCTACCTACCTACCTACCTACATACATACATACATACATACAAACAAACAAACAAACAAAACAACCCACGGCGCTCTACCGATAAATTTGCTAGATAGAGATAAGTAAGTATATCCCGATATTTTACTCGGAATTCGATGAAAGAAGGAAAACTGCACAGCACACTCCTGCGAAGCAATTTCAATGATGCGAATGTGAAATTCTCAATACGCACTGGGCGGGCCCGCGTGGTAACTATGGTAGCCCGAGCAATCTCATTCTGAGAGGAGGCCTTTGCCCAGCAGTGGGGCAAAGGTGAACGTAAATAAATTAAAAAAAAAGGCTGGTGGTTGATGATGGATGATGACGATGATGATGATGATATCTATTATGTATAAACTACCTTTCCCTACTCCTTCTTTGATACTGGCATATTGGCGGGCGCGATGTTGTTGTGCCGAGATGAGAAGAGAATGATGGTGAGGTGACACGCAGGGCGCGGCAATGCACGATGATGATGAAGGGGACGAACTGCGATCGGGCAACGGGCTGCTGGCGGGCCAGGTTTTCTGTAATTAATATAATGTTCAATTTGAATTATGTGTTCCACATTAGTGCCCTATTGACTAATTTCTTTGAGATTAAATTATTAAAATACAACAATACAACATATTATATAAAAATAATAGCAACTCTGCATTCATGTACCCCTCCCCTCGGTCGGAGGGGCGGTCCCCCTTCTACCTCGCCGCTTAACGCGAGCCGGTCGTACGCTATTGGTCGAGTATAGACGGTTGCGATAGAGGGCCGCTATCCGCTACGCGCACCCGTCGCATTAACAAAAAGCAAGCTCCGAAACCGGGCCGGTTACAGAACTCGTTCGACTCTCGCATCGCGCACAGCTAGGCAGTGCTCTCCGTGTTTGTTAAACAAGTAACAAGCTTTTTTTTTTTAAAACTACATCAACAATGCCGCCGAAGACTAGCGGAAAGGCCGCCAAGAAATCTGGCAAGGCACAGAAGAACATCTCCAAGTCTGATAAGAAGAAGAAGAAGCACAAGAGGAAGGAGAGCTACGCCATCTACATCTACAAGGTGCTCAAGCAGGTCCACCCCGACACTGGTATCTCGAGCAAGGCCATGTCCATCATGAACTCGTTCGTGAACGACATATTCGAGCGCATCGCCGCCGAAGCCTCCCGCCTCGCCCATTACAACAAGAGGTCCACCATCACCAGCAGGGAGGTGCAGACCTCTGTCAGGCTGCTGCTGCCCGGCGAGCTCGCCAAGCACGCCGTCAGCGAAGGCACCAAGGCTGTGACCAAGTACACGAGCTCCAAGTAGATGCGATGCACGCGTCCTCTCCGCGACGACGGGCGACACACCGCCTGCACTGACACACGCACAACAACAAAAAGGCCCTTCTGAGGGCCACAATATGATTCATTATATAAAGTTATCGTTTCTATTAATACGTGACGTCAATAGTACAAAATTAGAACAATTCCATCCATAACATGGAATCGCAACGCCAATAATAATTAATTCGTAGCATGAAAACATTTAGTGAAACTCTCGATCGTATCTTATTATTTTGTCGTGACAAACGAGCGCTGAGTATCATCCTCTTTCTTCTCCGTTTAGAAGGTATTAAGCACAATGGCAAAATGTCTCCTGTTAGTTGATGCATCTGAAAGCTTGCTTGACCTAACCTGACTGATAATAAATATTAAGTAGAGAAGAGAATTCATTACCTATTTGAGAGAGTTGCTTAATTAAAAAAGTTTATATACATAATATATACGGTTACAATTGAGTGAGTATATACATTTTCTGATACACACCACTCTGTCCCCTTTTTTATAATATTATTTATTGTTGTCTTATTAAAAGCTCGTCCGTCTTGAGTTCTCTTTTTTTTCTTTTTTTTTTTCTTTTTTTTTTTTTTTTTTCTTCTTCTTCTTTCTTACTTAATTAATAGGCAAGCAGAAACTAAACGAACGACCGACCGACCGACCCGCGCCTCGCCCGTCACGTTTTCCATCTCTCTCGCACGCACCAACCACGGCCACATTTCGCCTCCCTCCGTTTTGTATAAATACTGGTGCTTCGGCTATGGCACGTTTTGGACTGCCTTCGGTGTATGCCAGCGTTCCAATCTTAGTGCTCGGTCGCCACAACGTCTCCAGCAATCGTCGCGTTGCGTTTCGTGTGAAAAGTCGCCGCGATTGCGCCCGACTCCGTCGGCGGGGAACGTCTCCACACTAGCGCCTTCGACCGGAGCCTTTCCCCGTGCTCCCGAACCCGGTCCCGTTCAAGCGGAAGCCCCGGGGTAGGGAATGCGGGGCTCGGCGTCGCCGGTCTGAAGCGACGCACCCCCACCGAACCCTCCGACGAGTCCGCTCCGCCATGGAGCAGAAAGGTCGAGAGGGTAGTCGTAAGCCGCAAGGCGACCGCCTACCCTCCACGGCCAAAAAGCCAGCCACCACCACCACAGCCCCGGGTAGCCGCACACAATGCGGCGTAATCCTCCCGCCACCGGCGTCGTACCGGTCGCCACAATCTGCGGGTACACCGAAGCGCTTCGAGTTCGGTGTACCCACCAAAAAGCTACCAACAGCGCCTTTATCGCCCACAACGAGCGCAACAAAGGCTCCGCATCCCCCCGCACCCCGGACATCAACAAACCCCGCACCGGAGAGAGAGGAGGAAAAAGAGGGTAGACTGCAACATGCAGATGTCGACCTACCCTCAACAAGCTGCCACCCCCCCGCGCCCCGGACAACAACAAACCCCGCGCCGGGAGGCAAAGTAAAAAGCGAGGGTAGTCGGCAACGGACAGTTGCCGACCTACCCTCGAAATCAGATCGCCCGTCCATCGAGCCCGTCGAGCCTGCGAACTGCGGGGACGACGAGGAGGCCCCACCAGCGCGCCCCCCCGCCACCCCGACCACCCCGAGGCCTACCACGACCGCCGCCGCCACCACCGGCCAACAGCCGGACCCCGCACCAACACCGTCAACTGCACCACTGCCTCGCTTTGAGAACGGACCCGCCCTCACGCCACGGGCCGACCATGATCGTGATCTGATCATGGTCACCCGGATGGCCTCAGAGGGCTACGCCCTGTCTCAGGGCTTGATGCGGTGGATCAGGACCTACCTTCGGCTGCAGGAATTTAACATCACGGGGAACACCAAAGCCCTGCTCGCCGAAGACATCGAGGTCCTGGAGCTGACAGCGCAGCTCCCCCAACTCGAGCCGCCCATGCGCAAGCGGGTGCTTTCGAGCACCAGCCCGCCGAAACCCGCCAAGCGCGCCCACACCAGCCCGGGGCCCCCGTCCCCGCCAAGCCAGCCGCCAGCGACATACTCGAGCGTGACCGCGAGCCCGCCACCACCGCGACCACCGCCGCCGCCGTCGCCGCCACCGCTGCCACCAACCGCAGCGCGCACCACCGGGCCGCAACCTCAGCCCCGCCAAGCCACCGTCACCGCCGCCGCCGCCTCCCGCAGCACCGTACCAGCCAACACCGCCGCCTCCGGTAACATTGCCACCACAGCCTCCGCTAAAATCATCGTCGCCGCCGCCGCAAACACCACGAACGACGCCGCCGCCACCCAGCCGAAGAGGAGGGAGCGATACCCGCCCCTGATCGCGGAGAGCCTGCCGAACTGGTCCCGGCACTTGGCAGAAATAGCCAAGACGCTGGGCCACGCACCTACGGCGGCTCCCTACGATGATGGGGTGCGCTTCATTCCGCCAAACGGAGAAGAATACCGGGTGGTGGCCGCCCACCTCAGGAAGGCCGCAACAGAAGACCCACGGGTGCGGTGGTTTTTCTACACCCCGCAAGATGAGCGACGCCTGAAGGTGGCCATCCGCGGCCTGCCAGCATCCACGGACCTTGAGGAGCTGAAGGAGGCCCTAAGGGAAAAGGGCTTCGACGCGGACTACATTAAATGCATCCGGGCCAGAAGCGGCCGCCCCGGATGCGTTTTCTTCATCCAACTCGTCGGAGCGCCAGCAACCAATGCCGGCATATACAACTTGCGCGAGCTGTTGTATATGTCAGGCATAAAAATAGAGGCTTGGCGAGGCAAAAAGGGCCCCGCCCAGTGCCACAGATGCCAGGCGTTCCGGCACTCGTCCGCCTGCTGCCACCGCCAGATCGCCTGCGTAAGGTGCGGCGAACCCCACGCGGCCAAGGACTGCCCACGACCCCGCGAAGAGCCAGCAACGTGCGCGAACTGCGGCGGCGCGCACCCGGCGAACCACGTCGGCTGCCCGGTGTTCCGGAAGGAGGCGCGGAACAAACGGGCAGGAACAGCGGCCCGCACGCGCGACAGCACCCGCACCGGCCCCGAGACCAGAGCAAGCATCCCCAAGCCCACGGTGGAAGACCCCGCGTCATCAAACCTGATGGCGCGGGCCAACAACCCCCAACCAAGGGGAGCGAGGGGAGCCGAGCCCACCCCGGGACCGGCCAGGAAGCAGCAGAGGAGGAAGAAGCGTCCGCAGGCCCCGCGGGAACCCCGATCCGCGAGGAAAGGGACGACCGCAGGGCACCCCGAAGACGCCGCCCGCACCACCACCACCACCACCACCACCACCGAGGCCCCAGAGGGCAACGCAGCGCTCCTCGACCTCCTGAGAGGGGTGCTCCAAGCCCAGCAGGAGACCTCCAAGGCCATCGCCCAGGCCCTAGCAGCAGTGACTAAAAAACCCCAAGATGCCTGAAGACCTTCGCATAGTCTACTGGAATGCCCAGTCGCTAACCGGCAAGATAGGCCTGCTCCGGAACTTCGTCCGTGAGCAAAAGGTAGACATCATGCTGGTTAGCGAAACGATGCTGCGCCCTTCCGTGCCACTGAAAGTCCCCTGCTACCTCGTCTACAGGAGGGACGAGACGACGGCCGCGGGGCGAGCCTACAGGGGACTAGCAGTCATCGTCAAGAGATCCGTGGTTCACCAGGTGGTAGACCTCAAGCCGTACGACTCCCTGGACACCCTGGGGGTTGACGTGCTGGCAGAGGGCCACGAGCTGCGGGTCTATGCGGCCTACAGACCGACGGGAGTGCCGGGCTCCATTGCCACAGACTTGGCGGAGTTGATGAGGGCACCCATGCCGACCATCCTGGCGGGCGACCTCAACGCCAAGCACCCGGCATGGCACTCGACCGTGACAGACGCCGCCGGAAGGGCAATTCATCGTGCGGCCGTCGACCATGACTTCGATGTCTCCGGGCCCGAGGAGCCGACGCACTACAGCGACGCGCACGGGTCCGAGCAGGTCATCGACTTCGTGGTCAGCAAGGGCGTGACAGCTGCAATGGTGCAGGAGACTCTGCCAGACCTGCCGTCTGACCACCGGCCGGTCCTCCTGACACTCAAAGCGAAGGCTACAAGCATCACAAAGAAGCCGGGACGACGCATCAACTGGGAGGCGTTCACAGCGGCCCTGGAGGAGAAATCCCAGACCAGGCCCATCACCACAGCTGAGGACGTCGAAGATGCCGCCAACGCCGTAACCACCAGCATCCAGGAGGCGCTTGACCACGCTGCGCACACCGTTCCGGCAAGAGAGAGGAGGAATCCACTCCCAACCCGGATCCAGGATCTTATATTGCGCAAGCGCCAACTGAGACGGCAATGGCAAAGGACGAGATGCCCCACCCTGAAGACGTCGCTTAACGCACTGGTCGAAAGGGTGAAGGAGGAGCTGAAGAAGAACGCTGCAGAATCGTGGGAGAGTCACATCGCGTCGGTCGACGGTGACGTCCCCTCCATTCACCGTCTGTGCCGTCAACTCGGCGCGACACCGACGGCCACGAGGCCCCTGCGGGACCAGAACGGCCAGCTGAGGTACAAGGCGGAGGACAGGGCGGAGATCTTCGCCGAGTGCCTCGAAAGGCAGTTCCAGCCGAACGCTTCGGACGACGCTGAGCACATCGCAGCAGTGGACCGACACCTGGAGAGATACCTCGCGGCACCCATCGAGGCGGTTGACGATCCGGTCGTCTTCACACCCGGCCAAGTGGGCAGAGCCCTGAAACGTTGCAACCCGAGGAAAGCCCCGGGCGCCGATGCGATCCCGAACATGGCCCTACGCCACCTGCCGCAGCGCTCCATCGCGGCGGTGACGAGGCTGTTCAATGGGATCCTGCGCACGGGTCACTTTCCACAGACATGGAAGCTTGGCCGGGTCATCATGATACCCAAACCCGGCAAGAACCTTCAGAGACCGGAGAGTCACCGTCCGATCACTCTCCTCAGCACGACCTCCAAGGTGTTCGAGAGACTGCTGCTCAGCCACCTGCAGCCACACATCACACCGCGTCCGGAGCAGTTCGGCTTCCGCATCGGCCACTCCACCACACTGCAGCTAACAAGAGTGCTCCACTTCCTAGCGACGACCAGAAACCGGAGGGAGCACGCCGTCGCAGCACTCTTGGACATGGAGAAGGCGTTCGACCGCGTATGGCACGAGGGAGTGCTGTACAAGCTGTCGACGTCACCAGCTCCTCGGCGAATCGTCCGCGTCCTGGCTTCTTTCCTGACCGAACGGAGGTTTGTCGTGGCGGTAGAAGACGCCACCTCATCGGAGCGCCGCATCCAAGCTGGCGTCCCTCAAGGAAGCTGCCTGTCCCCGGCCCTGTATGCCCTCTACACCGACGACATCCCGGTGATCGGAAACGTCAAGCTGGGGCTATTCGCCGACGACGCCGCATACTTCGCTTCTTCAATGAACATCGCCCACGCGGCGAAGAAGCTCCAGAGGACCCTTGACGCTCTTCCCGACTGGCTCTCCCGATGGAGACTGTCGGTGAACGTAGGGAAGACACAGGCCATCGCCATGGGACAGAAGAACCCTCCGCCGCCCCTCCGTCTACACGGTCAGGAGGTGCCTTGGTCAGGCACCGTAAAGTACCTGGGTGTCACCATTGACAGGAGACTCACGATGAAGCATCACGTCGCCGAGGTCGTACAGCGCGCCAAGTACGCGCGCACCTGCCTCCGTCCAGTACTCGCCAGCAACCTCCCCGTGCGCACCAAGCTGGGGATCTACAAGACGTACGTGCGGTCCCGGCTCACATACGCGGCACCAGCCTGGTACGCGTTAGTGGCCGAGTCCAACCGTAGACGTCTTCGTGTGCAGGAGTCCCAGTCCCTGCGCACCATCGTCGCCGCTCCCCGCTACGTGCGCAACGAGGACATCCGTCGCAGCCTCCGCTGGCAGAGTCTGGACGAGTTCATCGGCCACCTCGCGCGCGTCATGTTCGACCGCGCCGACAACTCCAGCTTCCCGTCGCTTCAGGGGATCGCGCCGCTCCACGCGCGCCCCCCGGATCGCCGCGCACTGGCTCAGCCCAGAGAGCTGGTGCCCCGCGACGAGTCTCCTGTTCGTGGTGACGACAGGCAACCTCAAAGCCGCTGAAAGGCCAACGATCCCGTCACGCCGCAGATAGGCAAAACGGGATAAAAGCCGCAGATAGGCATCCCAACCGAAACGCCAAAGATAGGCTAATCGGGTAAAAGCCGCAGAGAGGCCAAGCCACAAGATGGCACAAAGAGACCGTCCCATTGTTATGGGACGCGCCTGAAGCCGACTTAAAGGGCATGGAGCCCTGAAAAGTCCCCCCCACACCCCCCCGCGCTTCGCGCGGGGAGGCGTGTGAGAAGACTCGAGATGGTTCCGCTCGATCATACTACTTAGCATCGCGCCGCGCGCCGCACGTACTACACTACTCTCTCCGTTGTTTGCTAGTTAGCTACGCTACGACGCTGCGCCGCTCCGCTCTCGCTCAGCATATCACACTCACAGTCGGCCATTGACAGTGAACGCGTACGTACGAAACGAACGTTGGTTGTTTTTAATTAATATTATAAACAAAGCCGAAGGAAGTTTGAAGTGTGAAGATGGCAGATACCGCAGTTGCCGCCGACGCACCCGCCCCAGCGACGCCCGCTAAGAAGCCGAAGGCATCCGCGGCCGCCGCCGGCGCCAAGAAACCGAAGGCGAAGCCCACGCACCCGAAGACCTCCGAAATGGTGAACAGCGCCATAAAGGAGCTGAAGGAGCGCAGCGGATCCTCGCTGCAGGCGATCAAGAAGTACATCGCCGCCCAGTACAAGGTTGACGCGGAGAAATTGGCTCCGTTCATAAGGAAATACTTGAAGAGCGCCGTCGAATCTGGCGCCCTGATCCAGACCAAGGGCAAGGGTGCTTCCGGTTCTTTTAAACTAGAATCGAAGTCTTCATCGGCGAAGAAGCCCGCCGCTGCCAAGTCGGCCCCGAAGGCGGCCGCTCCGGCTAAAGCCAAGAAGGCCGCCGCTGCCGCGTCCTCCGGCAGGGCGAAGAAGGCCGCCGCAGCCGCGTCCTCGTCACCGTCGAAGCCCAAGTCTGCCGCCGCCACCAAGGACAAGAAGGCCGCGGCTGCCAAGAGGAAGCCCGCAGCCAAGAAGCCATCCACCCCGGCGAAGGGCAAGAGCGCCGCCGCGCCCAAGGCCAAAAAGAGCGCGAAGCCGCCCACCAAGAAGCCCAAGGCGCCCAAACCGAAGAAGGCCGCCGCCGCGCCCAAGGCCAAGGCCGCAGCGAAAAAGCCAGCCGCGAAAAAGTAAGATCTACACGCGAGCGGACAGCACAGAAGATCTTGTCCTCTGTCCTGTAGTACCGTTCGTCGTCGCGGTCGCGATTTCGCGTCGTGTCGCGTCGGGCGAGCGTCAAAGGAGGAAGCTTACTTGCTCAACATACGCCTGTGCGCGTCTAAAAGCACACCAAAACAGCCCTTCTGAGGGCTAAAAATCTATTCAAAGCGAAAGCACGCTCTTGTTGCGTGTTAAAGTTTCCCATCGCAGACGTGTCAATCTGTCTACCTATGCTTTATTCCCTATTCCCTACCCCCTACCCCACCACCACCCCCCCCCCCCCCCCCCCCCCCATACAAACTGTTATATTAATTTATATGTATACATAAACTAGGGTTAACATACCGCAACAGGCGACAGCACCGGCCGCCGAGATGGCTGGCGGGGTTCCGCTCGCTCCGGCTGGCTCTCCCGCACTCCTCGCCCTCGAGCCTCGAGAGAGTCATGTCATCATCATTATCGGCTTGCGCTAGCTGTGGATTTTATTAAAACGAACACAGACATTAACAATAAGGACACGTGCAAATCTATATAGACAGGATCAGGATGCGTAAAATAAACTAACCTAAACAAAGTTAGATCTCAGCTCGCGATCAACTTTCAATAACAAACAACAGCAACGACTCGACAAAATTATTGTTTATTTATTGTTATAATTATTTGAACAGAACCCCAAAGACAGACAGACAGACAGACAGACAGACAGAATACTTTCTCGTTTTATCAATCCAGTCGATAAATTTTGTTTATCATAGCATAATGGCAGAGGAGTCGTGCGCGCTTGCGCGTTCTGAGAGAGGGGCGGAGAGGAGGCGCTCCGCGGCGCGCCATGCGCGGGCATCCCCACTAAGCGAGACCCGCTGCGATACTATAAAACCGCATGGTCGGCGCGGTATTTTTTTAATTGTTCGTTACTATCCGCTAGCGCTGCACGCGTCGCTAGTGCTCCTGATCTCCGTATCGCGAAGTCTACAAACAACACAAATCTACATAACCATGTCTGGACGCGGCAAAGGTGGCAAAGTCAAGGGAAAGGCAAAGTCTCGCTCGAACCGTGCCGGACTCCAGTTCCCCGTCGGCCGCATACACAGGCTCCTGCGCAAGGGCAACTACGCCGAGCGCGTCGGTGCCGGCGCCCCGGTGTACCTCGCCGCCGTCATGGAGTACTTGGCCGCTGAGGTGCTCGAGTTGGCAGGCAACGCCGCCCGCGACAACAAGAAGACCAGAATCATCCCGCGTCATCTCCAGCTGGCAATCCGCAACGACGAGGAATTGAACAAGCTCCTCTCCGGCGTGACCATCGCCCAGGGCGGTGTCCTGCCCAACATCCAGGCCGTGCTCTTGCCCAAGAAGACCGAGAAGAAGGCTTAAGTTGCTCGCGTGCCAGCAGAGCAGCAGCCAGCCTCAATGCCAATTACTTAGCTGTGTTTTTGTATCTCCGTGGTGTCTCACGATACACAGCCACACGGACTACAAGAACCATCTATAATAATATAACCATAAAAGGCCCTTCTAAGGGCCACAATATGATTCGTATTGATATTACGTTTCTATTAATGCACGACGTCAAACTGTTCAATAATTATTGCAGCTGTGGTCATTATTACATATTATTATAATATAATGATGATAGATACATACAATACATAAATAAACACGTACGCACACACCTACCTACCTACCTACCTACATACATACATACATACATACAAACAAACAAACAAACAAAACAACCCACGGCGCTCTACCGATAAATTTGCTAGATAGAGATAAGTAAGTATATCCCGATATTTTACTCGGAATTCGATGAAAGAAGGAAAACTGCACAGCACACTCCTGCGAAGCAATTTCAATGATGCGAATGTGAAATTCTCAATACGCACTGGGCGGGCCCGCGTGGTAACTATGGTAGCCCGAGCAATCTCATTCTGAGAGGAGGCCTTTGCCCAGCAGTGGGGCAAAGGTGAACGTAAATAAATTAAAAAAAAAGGCTGGTGGTTGATGATGGATGATGACGATGATGATGATGATATCTATTATGTATAAACTACCTTTCCCTACTCCTTCTTTGATACTGGCATATTGGCGGGCGCGATGTTGTTGTGCCGAGATGAGAAGAGAATGATGGTGAGGTGACACGCAGGGCGCGGCAATGCACGATGATGATGAAGGGGACGAACTGCGATCGGGCAACGGGCTGCTGGCGGGCCAGGTTTTCTGTAATTAATATAATGTTCAATTTGAATTATGTGTTCCACATTAGTGCCCTATTGACTAATTTCTTTGAGATTAAATTATTAAAATACAACAATACAACATATTATATAAAAATAATAGCAACTCTGCATTCATGTACCCCTCCCCTCGGTCGGAGGGGCGGTCCCCCTTCTACCTCGCCGCTTAACGCGAGCCGGTCGTACGCTATTGGTCGAGTATAGACGGTTGCGATAGAGGGCCGCTATCCGCTACGCGCACCCGTCGCATTAACAAAAAGCAAGCTCCGAAACCGGGCCGGTTACAGAACTCGTTCGACTCTCGCATCGCGCACAGCTAGGCAGTGCTCTCCGTGTTTGTTAAACAAGTAACAAGCTTTTTTTTTTTAAAACTACATCAACAATGCCGCCGAAGACTAGCGGAAAGGCCGCCAAGAAATCTGGCAAGGCACAGAAGAACATCTCCAAGTCTGATAAGAAGAAGAAGAAGCACAAGAGGAAGGAGAGCTACGCCATCTACATCTACAAGGTGCTCAAGCAGGTCCACCCCGACACTGGTATCTCGAGCAAGGCCATGTCCATCATGAACTCGTTCGTGAACGACATATTCGAGCGCATCGCCGCCGAAGCCTCCCGCCTCGCCCATTACAACAAGAGGTCCACCATCACCAGCAGGGAGGTGCAGACCTCTGTCAGGCTGCTGCTGCCCGGCGAGCTCGCCAAGCACGCCGTCAGCGAAGGCACCAAGGCTGTGACCAAGTACACGAGCTCCAAGTAGATGCGATGCACGCGTCCTCTCCGCGACGACGGGCGACACACCGCCTGCACTGACACACGCACAACAACAAAAAGGCCCTTCTGAGGGCCACAATATGATTCATTATATAAAGTTATCGTTTCTATTAATACGTGACGTCAATAGTACAAAATTAGAACAATTCCATCCATAACATGGAATCGCAACGCCAATAATAATTAATTCGTAGCATGAAAACATTTAGTGAAACTCTCGATCGTATCTTATTATTTTGTCGTGACAAACGAGCGCTGAGTATCATCCTCTTTCTTCTCCGTTTAGAAGGTATTAAGCACAATGGCAAAATGTCTCCTGTTAGTTGATGCATCTGAAAGCTTGCTTGACCTAACCTGACTGATAATAAATATTAAGTAGAGAAGAGAATTCATTACCTATTTGAGAGAGTTGCTTAATTAAAAAAGTTTATATACATAATATATACGGTTACAATTGAGTGAGTATATACATTTTCTGATACACACCACTCTGTCCCCTTTTTTATAATATTATTTATTGTTGTCTTATTAAAAGCTCGTCCGTCTTGAGTTCTCTTTTTTTTCTTTTTTTTTTTCTTTTTTTTTTTTTTTTTTCTTCTTCTTCTTTCTTACTTAATTAATAGGCAAGCAGAAACTAAACGAACGACCGACCGACCGACCCGCGCCTCGCCCGTCACGTTAAAGGGCAGGGAGCCCTGAAAAGTCCCCCCCACACCCCCCCGCGCTTCGCGCGGGGAGGCGTGTGAGAAGACTCGAGATGGCACGTTTTATTATCGCTTGTGACTCGGTTCGCTCGCTCTAGTACTCTCGTCTCGTGTTATATTTATTATTATTTTTCGTATTCGGATCGGACGCCATGGCTCGTACGAAGCAGACCGCTCGTAAATCTACCGGTGGCAAAGCGCCCCGCAAACAGCTCGCCACCAAGGCTGCCCGCAAGAGCGCACCGGCCACCGGCGGTGTCAAGAAACCTCATCGCTACAGGCCCGGCACCGTCGCCCTGCGTGAGATCCGTCGCTACCAAAAGAGCACAGAGCTCTTGATCCGCAAGCTGCCCTTCCAGCGTCTGGTCCGCGAGATCGCTCAAGACTTCAAGACAGACTTGCGTTTCCAGAGCTCTGCCGTTATGGCGCTCCAGGAAGCCAGCGAGGCGTACCTGGTGGGTCTCTTCGAGGACACCAACCTTTGCGCCATCCACGCCAAGCGTGTAACCATCATGCCAAAGGACATCCAATTGGCTCGCAGGATTCGCGGCGAACGCGCCTAAGCAGTGTCTCGAGGCGCGCTGCCTAATGCAGAGCAACGGCAGCGGCAGCGGCAGCTGTCCTGACGGCATTGCAACCAAACCCGACCACAAAAAAAAAAAAAAAGGCCCTTCTGAGGGCCGCAATTATGATTCAATGATATACAAAAGTTTCTCTAAACAATAAAGATCGTCAATACTCTTACCTACCTATATTTTAATAATCTAATTATGTAATTATGTACAGTAACAATAATAATTATGATATTAAAATATCACAATTTGAATACAAACTGCATGCGAATGATTAGGTAACAGGATTACTTACCAAAAATAAAACCGTGTAAGTAATCAAAATCAAACCTAATATATATTGTACAGACAGATGTACAAACTGTTGATGAGAGCTTAATCGAGATAATGGAATAAAAACACAGTCATATTTGTTTAGTTAATAATTGAATTAAAAATAATACCTATAAATTTAATGATGACCGTCTCCAATCCTCCAGTTTGGTGGCAACAGATTTAAAAGCAAATCCATTTCATTTTACATATAATTATTATGTATGAATGATGAATCGTCTTTTAACTTCTAGCTTTATATAATATGATGATGATGACAATAAATAGAAATAAAAATATTATTTAACCTAACTAAAATAAAATAAAGAACGTCATCGATGTGCGATCTCGTTCTCTCGCAAAACAGACCCCCTCCCTCCCTCCCTCCCGCCCGGCCCGGCCGCGCGACGATAGCAGTGTTACGGTATAAATAGGGGCTGCCAGCCAAATTCATTCGCATCGCGTCGCGCGCAGCCGTAGCAGCGTGTGTTTATTGTGAATTCTCTACTCTACTCTACTCTACTCTACTCTACTCTACCTAATCTACAAGCATAATGACCGGTCGCGGTAAGGGAGGCAAAGGTCTGGGGAAAGGAGGCGCCAAGCGTCACAGGAAAGTGCTTCGTGACAACATCCAGGGCATCACCAAGCCGGCCATCCGTCGTCTGGCCCGCAGAGGAGGCGTGAAACGTATCTCCGGTCTGATCTACGAGGAGACCCGCGGCGTGCTGAAGGTGTTCCTAGAGAACGTGATCCGTGACGCGGTCACCTACACCGAGCACGCCAAGAGGAAAACCGTCACCGCCATGGACGTCGTGTACGCTCTGAAACGCCAGGGCCGTACCCTCTACGGTTTCGGTGGTTAAACACCTCGCCCTCCGGTCCGGCTCTGTGCCGCGCCGCACGCACAGCACACGCGGTCGCCGGAACATCTCTACGACAAAAAGGCCCTTCTCAGGGCCGCAAATGCGTATCAGTAAATTATAAAACGTTTCTTTACGACTAGACTGTCAATGTTCATTAATTATAATAAACAGCTCGACGTGCACGACTTTAATCGGCAGATGAGTTGTCAGTTAGATGACTACTAGCTGGCTGGCTGGCATACGATTCTAATTCTAAAATAATTAATCTTAATTAAACCTGTACATGTTCACTTCGTTAGGTTCACAAAATAACAACGGCTACATAGTTAAAGTTGACACCGACCGACGCGATCGGCTAATAACGCTAATAAGGTCTAAATAAAAAATATATATATTACGACCGAACACGGTTTTGTTAGCATGGCTAATGCTAATCGGAGCCAAGTAGAGTCTCGACTCCAAGAGGGTCGTTTCATTCGCCGCACCCAAGCACAGAGCGATATATTATACAAAATAATAGAATTTCATAAATCGCGTAAGCGCAGCCTCAGCAGCGGCTCTCATTATTTGTTTGTCCAGCGCTACACGTGTCGTAGTAAACTGAGTAAGTATATCAACAGCAACAAAAGCAGCAGCAGCAGCAGCAGCAGCAGCAGCAGCAGCAGCAGCAGCAGCAGCAGCAGCAGCAGAGTTAGCTATTAGCGAGTACTTTGTAGCAACGCGCTCTTCTACACTGCTATTCTATTCGCCGCTCGACCGACCGGCATCGCAGCCCGCCCGACTGCCCCTGACTATTACGTATTTTCTCCTTTCTTTATCTTTTCCGTTCCGTTCTGTTCTGTCTGTATCATAAACTATATTCATTGTACTGTATATAGGTAATAACGTTCTATTAAAACCATTCGTCTACCATTTTTCCATCGACAGCAGCGACGGTCTTAGAACGCCTCGGCGACCAGCCAGCCCGGCAGCTGTTTTACGACACCGAACATAAACATACAAAACGATACGATCCAGGGCGTCTAAGAGTCGTCCTGTTGTGTTATTTTCATAAACGGAATCTTCACTTTCAACCGGTCGACAAATAATAACTTTATTTAAGCGTTTTAATAAGTAAAAACCATTTTTAAAGTGACCCGAGGTACGCGCAGTCTATAATACCGAAAATAAAGATCCCACTCTCGCCAACTAACAAGCGCAGTTTCGCTAAGGCCGCTATTTAACATAGATGCATTCATAAAGATTCTACATGGCAATTTTGATAAATCAAAAACTTATATATTTATGAGAAAACACGATTTAATCATACACTAGTAAGTGAAAAGTTGGAAGTGTTATTACGAGAAAACGTCTCGCGACATCAGAGTTTGCCTTACGGTCAAGCCGCGCTCCATATATATAGGTGGCTCCCTCTTTCCGCTCGATCATACTACTTAGCATCGCGCCGCGCGCCGCACGTACTACACTACTCTCTCCGTTGTTTGCTAGTTAGCTACGCTACGACGCTGCGCCGCTCCGCTCTCGCTCAGCATATCACACTCACAGTCGGCCATTGACAGTGAACGCGTACGTACGAAACGAACGTTGGTTGTTTTTAATTAATATTATAAACAAAGCCGAAGGAAGTTTGAAGTGTGAAGATGGCAGATACCGCAGTTGCCGCCGACGCACCCGCCCCAGCGACGCCCGCTAAGAAGCCGAAGGCATCCGCGGCCGCCGCCGGCGCCAAGAAACCGAAGGCGAAGCCCACGCACCCGAAGACCTCCGAAATGGTGAACAGCGCCATAAAGGAGCTGAAGGAGCGCAGCGGATCCTCGCTGCAGGCGATCAAGAAGTACATCGCCGCCCAGTACAAGGTTGACGCGGAGAAATTGGCTCCGTTCATAAGGAAATACTTGAAGAGCGCCGTCGAATCTGGCGCCCTGATCCAGACCAAGGGCAAGGGTGCTTCCGGTTCTTTTAAACTAGAATCGAAGTCTTCATCGGCGAAGAAGCCCGCCGCTGCCAAGTCGGCCCCGAAGGCGGCCGCTCCGGCTAAAGCCAAGAAGGCCGCCGCTGCCGCGTCCTCCGGCAGGGCGAAGAAGGCCGCCGCAGCCGCGTCCTCGTCACCGTCGAAGCCCAAGTCTGCCGCCGCCACCAAGGACAAGAAGGCCGCGGCTGCCAAGAGGAAGCCCGCAGCCAAGAAGCCATCCACCCCGGCGAAGGGCAAGAGCGCCGCCGCGCCCAAGGCCAAAAAGAGCGCGAAGCCGCCCACCAAGAAGCCCAAGGCGCCCAAACCGAAGAAGGCCGCCGCCGCGCCCAAGGCCAAGGCCGCAGCGAAAAAGCCAGCCGCGAAAAAGTAAGATCTACACGCGAGCGGACAGCACAGAAGATCTTGTCCTCTGTCCTGTAGTACCGTTCGTCGTCGCGGTCGCGATTTCGCGTCGTGTCGCGTCGGGCGAGCGTCAAAGGAGGAAGCTTACTTGCTCAACATACGCCTGTGCGCGTCTAAAAGCACACCAAAACAGCCCTTCTGAGGGCTAAAAATCTATTCAAAGCGAAAGCACGCTCTTGTTGCGTGTTAAAGTTTCCCATCGCAGACGTGTCAATCTGTCTACCTATGCTTTATTCCCTATTCCCTACCCCCTACCCCACCACCACCCCCCCCCCCCCCCCCCCCCCATACAAACTGTTATATTAATTTATATGTATACATAAACTAGGGTTAACATACCGCAACAGGCGACAGCACCGGCCGCCGAGATGGCTGGCGGGGTTCCGCTCGCTCCGGCTGGCTCTCCCGCACTCCTCGCCCTCGAGCCTCGAGAGAGTCATGTCATCATCATTATCGGCTTGCGCTAGCTGTGGATTTTATTAAAACGAACACAGACATTAACAATAAGGACACGTGCAAATCTATATAGACAGGATCAGGATGCGTAAAATAAACTAACCTAAACAAAGTTAGATCTCAGCTCGCGATCAACTTTCAATAACAAACAACAGCAACGACTCGACAAAATTATTGTTTATTTATTGTTATAATTATTTGAACAGAACCCCAAAGACAGACAGACAGACAGACAGACAGACAGAATACTTTCTCGTTTTATCAATCCAGTCGATAAATTTTGTTTATCATAGCATAATGGCAGAGGAGTCGTGCGCGCTTGCGCGTTCTGAGAGAGGGGCGGAGAGGAGGCGCTCCGCGGCGCGCCATGCGCGGGCATCCCCACTAAGCGAGACCCGCTGCGATACTATAAAACCGCATGGTCGGCGCGGTATTTTTTTAATTGTTCGTTACTATCCGCTAGCGCTGCACGCGTCGCTAGTGCTCCTGATCTCCGTATCGCGAAGTCTACAAACAACACAAATCTACATAACCATGTCTGGACGCGGCAAAGGTGGCAAAGTCAAGGGAAAGGCAAAGTCTCGCTCGAACCGTGCCGGACTCCAGTTCCCCGTCGGCCGCATACACAGGCTCCTGCGCAAGGGCAACTACGCCGAGCGCGTCGGTGCCGGCGCCCCGGTGTACCTCGCCGCCGTCATGGAGTACTTGGCCGCTGAGGTGCTCGAGTTGGCAGGCAACGCCGCCCGCGACAACAAGAAGACCAGAATCATCCCGCGTCATCTCCAGCTGGCAATCCGCAACGACGAGGAATTGAACAAGCTCCTCTCCGGCGTGACCATCGCCCAGGGCGGTGTCCTGCCCAACATCCAGGCCGTGCTCTTGCCCAAGAAGACCGAGAAGAAGGCTTAAGTTGCTCGCGTGCCAGCAGAGCAGCAGCCAGCCTCAATGCCAATTACTTAGCTGTGTTTTTGTATCTCCGTGGTGTCTCACGATACACAGCCACACGGACTACAAGAACCATCTATAATAATATAACCATAAAAGGCCCTTCTAAGGGCCACAATATGATTCGTATTGATATTACGTTTCTATTAATGCACGACGTCAAACTGTTCAATAATTATTGCAGCTGTGGTCATTATTACATATTATTATAATATAATGATGATAGATACATACAATACATAAATAAACACGTACGCACACACCTACCTACCTACCTACCTACATACATACATACATACATACAAACAAACAAACAAACAAAACAACCCACGGCGCTCTACCGATAAATTTGCTAGATAGAGATAAGTAAGTATATCCCGATATTTTACTCGGAATTCGATGAAAGAAGGAAAACTGCACAGCACACTCCTGCGAAGCAATTTCAATGATGCGAATGTGAAATTCTCAATACGCACTGGGCGGGCCCGCGTGGTAACTATGGTAGCCCGAGCAATCTCATTCTGAGAGGAGGCCTTTGCCCAGCAGTGGGGCAAAGGTGAACGTAAATAAATTAAAAAAAAAGGCTGGTGGTTGATGATGGATGATGACGATGATGATGATGATATCTATTATGTATAAACTACCTTTCCCTACTCCTTCTTTGATACTGGCATATTGGCGGGCGCGATGTTGTTGTGCCGAGATGAGAAGAGAATGATGGTGAGGTGACACGCAGGGCGCGGCAATGCACGATGATGATGAAGGGGACGAACTGCGATCGGGCAACGGGCTGCTGGCGGGCCAGGTTTTCTGTAATTAATATAATGTTCAATTTGAATTATGTGTTCCACATTAGTGCCCTATTGACTAATTTCTTTGAGATTAAATTATTAAAATACAACAATACAACATATTATATAAAAATAATAGCAACTCTGCATTCATGTACCCCTCCCCTCGGTCGGAGGGGCGGTCCCCCTTCTACCTCGCCGCTTAACGCGAGCCGGTCGTACGCTATTGGTCGAGTATAGACGGTTGCGATAGAGGGCCGCTATCCGCTACGCGCACCCGTCGCATTAACAAAAAGCAAGCTCCGAAACCGGGCCGGTTACAGAACTCGTTCGACTCTCGCATCGCGCACAGCTAGGCAGTGCTCTCCGTGTTTGTTAAACAAGTAACAAGCTTTTTTTTTTTTAAAACTACATCAACAATGCCGCCGAAGACTAGCGGAAAGGCCGCCAAGAAATCTGGCAAGGCACAGAAGAACATCTCCAAGTCTGATAAGAAGAAGAAGAAGCACAAGAGGAAGGAGAGCTACGCCATCTACATCTACAAGGTGCTCAAGCAGGTCCACCCCGACACTGGTATCTCGAGCAAGGCCATGTCCATCATGAACTCGTTCGTGAACGACATATTCGAGCGCATCGCCGCCGAAGCCTCCCGCCTCGCCCATTACAACAAGAGGTCCACCATCACCAGCAGGGAGGTGCAGACCTCTGTCAGGCTGCTGCTGCCCGGCGAGCTCGCCAAGCACGCCGTCAGCGAAGGCACCAAGGCTGTGACCAAGTACACGAGCTCCAAGTAGATGCGATGCACGCGTCCTCTCCGCGACGACGGGCGACACACCGCCTGCACTGACACACGCACAACAACAAAAAGGCCCTTCTGAGGGCCACAATATGATTCATTATATAAAGTTATCGTTTCTATTAATACGTGACGTCAATAGTACAAAATTAGAACAATTCCATCCATAACATGGAATCGCAACGCCAATAATAATTAATTCGTAGCATGAAAACATTTAGTGAAACTCTCGATCGTATCTTATTATTTTGTCGTGACAAACGAGCGCTGAGTATCATCCTCTTTCTTCTCCGTTTAGAAGGTATTAAGCACAATGGCAAAATGTCTCCTGTTAGTTGATGCATCTGAAAGCTTGCTTGACCTAACCTGACTGATAATAAATATTAAGTAGAGAAGAGAATTCATTACCTATTTGAGAGAGTTGCTTAATTAAAAAAGTTTATATACATAATATATACGGTTACAATTGAGTGAGTATATACATTTTCTGATACACACCACTCTGTCCCCTTTTTTATAATATTATTTATTGTTGTCTTATTAAAAGCTCGTCCGTCTTGAGTTCTCTTTTTTTTCTTTTTTTTTTTCTTTTTTTTTTTTTTTTTTCTTCTTCTTCTTTCTTACTTAATTAATAGGCAAGCAGAAACTAAACGAACGACCGACCGACCGACCCGCGCCTCGCCCGTCACGTTTTCCATCTCTCTCGCACGCACCAACCACGGCCACATTTCGCCTCCCTCCGTTTTGTATAAATACTGGTGCTTCGGCTATGGCACGTTTTAGGACTGCCTTCGGTGTATGCCAGCGTTCCAACTCTAGTGCTCGGTCGCCTCAACGTTTCCAGCAAATCATACGCTTTTCGTGTCGAAAAGTCGTCGCGATTGCGCCCGACTCCGTCGGCGGGGAACGTCTCCACACGAGCGCCTTCGACCGGAGCCTTTCCCTGTGCTCCCGAACCCGGTCCCGTTCAAGCGGAAGCCCCGGGGTAGGGAATGCGGGGTTCGGCGTCGCCGGTCTGAAGCGACGCACTCCACCGAACCCACCGACGAGTCCGCTCCGCTATGGAGCAGAAAGGTCGCGAGGGTAGTCGTAAGCCGCAAGGCGAGCGCCTACCCCCCACGGCCAAAACTTCAGCCGCCACCACCTCCGCTTCGGGTAGCCGCACAAACTGCGGCGTAATCCACCCGCCACCGCCGCCGGCGCCGCACAAAGCGCCACAACCCGCGGGTACTCCGAAACGGTTCGAGTTCGGAGTACCCACCAAGAAGCCGCCTGCTGCCCCACCATCGCCCGCAGCATCGAAAACGCAGCCGCAACCCCCCGCGCCCCTCACAATAACAAACCCCGCGCCGGGAGAAAAAACAAAAAGTGAGGGTAGTCGGCAACGGACAGTCGCCGACCTACCCTCACTTTCCGATCGCCCGCCCGTCGAGCTCGCGGGCTACTCGGACGACGAGGAGGACACGCCAGCGCGCCCCCCCGCCACCCCGACCACCCCGCGACCTGCTCCGACCGCCGCCGCCGCTACCGCCGCCGCCGCCACCGCCACCGCCACCACCACCGCTACCGCCTCCGCCGCCACTACCACCACCGCCGCCGCAACTGCCAGCTCCTGTGCCCAGGGACAGTCTGCATCCGCCTCACCCATGCCCCACTTCGGCAACAGGGAACCGCTCTCGCCACGGAAAGACCATGATCGTGACCTGATCATGGTCACCCGCATGGCCTCCGAGGGGTACCTGTTGTCGGAGGGACTGATGAGGTGGATCCGGACCTACCTGCGGTACCAGGAATACAACATCACTGGCAACACAAAGGTTCTGCTGCCCGAGGACGTGGAGGTGATGGAGCTCACCGCGCAGCTTCCTCAGCTCCAGCCGCCTATGAGGAAGCGGGTGCTGTCCAGCGCCACCCCACCGCAGCCCGCAAAGCGCGTCCACACCAGCCCCGGCCCACAGTCCCCACCAAGCCAACCGCCAGCAACTTACTCGCGCGTGGCCGCAAGCCCGCCGCCACCGCGACCACCGCCGCCACCGGCGCAACCGACCGCAACGCGCACAAATGGGCCGCAACCGCAGCCCCGCCAAGCCACCACCGCCGCCCCCGCTAACGTCGCCGCCGCCGCCTCCACTGACGTCGCCGCCGCCGCCCACACTAGCGTCGCCGCCGCCGCCTCCGCAAACGTCGCCACCGCCACCAACACCACGAACGACGCCGCCGCCACCCAGCCGAAGAGGAGGGAGCGATACCCGCCCCTGATCGCGGAGAGCCTGCCGAACTGGTCCCGGCACTTGGCAGAAATAGCCAAGACGCTGGGCCACGCACCTACGGCGGCTCCCTACGACGAGGGGGTGCGCTTCCTCCCGCCCAACAGCGACGAGTATCGGGTGGTGGCAAACCACCTCCGCCAAGCCGAGCATGAAGATCCACGAGTGCGGTGGTACTGTTACACCCCTCAGGACGAGCGACGCCTGAAGGTGGCCATCCGCGGCCTGCCAGCATCCACCGGTCTTGAGGAGCTGAAGGAGGCCCTACGAGAAAAGGGGTTCGAGGCGGACTACATAAAATGCATCCGGGCCAGAAGCGGCCGCCCCGGATGCGTTTTCTTCGTCCAGTTCGTCGGAACGCCAGCAACCAATGCCGGCATATACAACTTGCGCGAGCTGTTGTATATGTCAGGCATAAAAATAGAGGCTTGGCGAGGCAAAAAGGGCCCCGCCCAGTGCCACAGATGCCAGGCGTTCCGGCACTCGTCCGCCTGCTGCCACCGCCAGATCGCCTGCGTAAGGTGCGGCGAACCCCACGCGGCCAAGGACTGCCCGCGACCCCGCGAAGAGCCAGCAACGTGCGCGAACTGCGGCGGCGCGCACCCGGCGAACCACGTCGGCTGCCCGGTGTTCCGGAAGGAGGCGCGGAACAAACGGGCAGGAACAGCGGCCCGCACGCGCGACAGCACCCGCACCGGCCCCGAGACCAGAGCAAGCATCCCCAAGCCCACGGTGGAAGACCCCGCGTCATCAAATCTGATGGCGCGGGCCAACAACCCCCAACCAAGGGGTGCGAGGGGAGCCGAGCCCACCCCGGGACCGGCCAGGAAGAAGCAGAGGAGGAAGAAGCGCTCCAAATCCTCGCAGCAGCCCCAGTCCGCAGTCGAGACCGACCCAGCCGCCACCACCACCATCACAGCAGCAGCAAGCGCGGGCAACACAGCGCTCCTCGAACTCCTGAAGGGGATCCTAAAAGCCCAACAGGAGACTTCGCAGGCCATAGCCCAAGCCCTCTCAGCCGCCGCCCAGCTCCAAGCCGCGCAATGACGAACAAGCTGAGGATCGTCTACTGGAACGCCCAGTCGCTCACCGGCAAGATAGGCCTGCTCCGGAACTTCGTCCGTGAGCAAAAGGTGGACATCTTGCTGGTGAGCGAAACCATGCTGCCACCCTCCGCGCCGCTGAAGATTCCCTTCTACGTCGTCTACAGGAGGGACGAGACGTCGGACGCCGGGCGAGCGTACAGGGGACTCGCTGTGCTCGTCAAGAGATCCGTAGTTCACCAGGTGGTAGACCTCAAGCAGTTCGATTCCGTCTACACCCTGGGAGTCGACGTGCTAGTCGAGGGCCACGAACTACGGATCTACGCAGCCTACAGACCGAGCGGAGCGCCGGGCACCATCGCCGCAGACCTGACGGAGCTCATGAGGTCACCCGTGCCGACCATCCTGGCGGGTGATCTCAACGCGAAGCACCCGGCATGGCACTCCACCACCACCGACGCCGCTGGAAAGGCCATATACAAGGCAGCCGTCGACCACGACTTCGATGTCTCCGGGCCCGAGGAGCCGACGCACTACGACGTCGCGCACGGGACCGAGTCCAACATCGACTTCGTGGTCAGCAAGGGGGTGAGGCCGACAATGGCTCAGGAGACGCTGCCAGACCTGCCGTCTGACCACCGGCCGGTCCTCCTGACCCTGCAAGCACCAGCGACCACCATCCAGAAGAAGCCGGGACGGCGCATCAACTGGGAAGCGTTCACAGCAGCCCTGGAGGAGAAGTCCCAGACCAGGCCCATCTCCACAACTGAGGACGTAGAAGATGCCGCCAACGCCATAGCCGCCAGCATCCAGGAAGCGCTTGACCACGCTGCGCACACCGTTCCGGCAAGAGAGAGGAGGAACCCACTCCCAACCCGGATCCAGGATCTCATATTGCGCAAGCGCCAACTGAGACGACAATGGCAAAGGACGAGATGCCCCACCCTGAAGACGTCGCTTAACGCACTGGTCGAAAGGGTGAAGGAGGAGCTGAAGAAGAACGCTGCAGAATCGTGGGAGAGTCACATCGCGTCGGTCGACGGTGACGTCCCCTCCATTCACCGTCTGTGCCGTCAACTCGGCGCGACACCGACGGCCACGAGGCCCCTGCGGGACCAGAACGGCCAGCTGAGGTACAAGGCGGAGGACAGGGCGGAGATCTTCGCCGAGTGCCTCGAAAGGCAGTTCCAGCCGAACGCTTCGGACGACGCTGAGCACATCGCAGCAGTGGACCGACACCTGGAGAGATACTTCGCGGCACCCATCGAGGCGGTTGACGATCCGGTCGTCTTCACACCCGGCCAAGTGGGCAGAGCCCTGAAACGTTGCAACCCGAGGAAAGCCCCGGGCGCCGATGCGATCCCGAACATGGCCCTACGCCACCTGCCGCAGCGCTCCATCGCGGCGGTGACGAGGCTGTTCAATGGGATCCTGCGCACGGGTCACTTTCCACAGACATGGAAGCTTGGCCGGGTCATCATGATACCCAAACCTGGCAAGAACCAACAGAGACCGGAGAGTCACCGTCCGATCACTCTCCTCAGCACGACCTCCAAGGTGTTCGAGAGACTGCTGCTCAGCCACCTGCAGCCACACATCACACCGCGTCCGGAGCAGTTCGGCTTCCGCATCGGCCACTCCACCACACTGCAGCTAACAAGAGTGCTCCACTTCCTAGCGACGACCAGAAACCGGAGGGAGCACGCCGTCGCAGCACTCTTGGATATGGAGAAGGCGTTCGACCGCGTATGGCACGAGGGAGTGCTGTACAAGCTGTCGACGTCACCAGCTCCTCGGCGCATCGTCCGCGTCCTGGCTTCTTTCCTGACCGAACGGAGGTTTGTCGTGGCGGTAGAAGACGCCACCTCATCGGAGCGCCGCATCCAAGCTGGCGTCCCTCAAGGAAGCTGCCTGTCCCCGGCCCTGTATGCCCTCTACACCGACGACATCCCGGTGATCGGAAACGTCAAGCTGGGGCTATTCGCCGACGACGCCGCATACTTCGCTTCTTCAATGAACATCGCACACGCGGCGAAGAAGCTCCAGAGGACCCTTGACGCCCTTCCCGACTGGCTCTCCCGATGGAGACTGTCGGTGAATGTAGGGAAGACACAGGCCATCGCCATGGGACAGAAGAACCCTCCGCTGCCACTCCGTCTGCACGGTCAGGAGGTGCCCTGGTCAGGCACCGTAAAATACCTGGGTGTCACCATTGACAAGAGACTCACTATGAAGCACCACGTCGCCGAAGTCGTACAGCGCGCCAAGTACGCGCGCACCTGCCTCCGTCCAGTACTCGCCAGCAACCTCCCCGTGCGCACCAAGCTGGGGATCTACAAGACGTACGTGCGGTCCCGGCTCACATACGCGGCACCAGCCTGGTACGCGTTAGTGGCCGAGACCAACCGTAGACGTCTTCGTGTGCAGGAGTCCCAGTCCCTGCGCACCATCGTCGCCGCTCCCCGCTACGTGCGCAACGAGGACATCAGCCGCAGCCTCCAATGGCAGAGTCTGGACGAGTTCATCGGCCACCTCGCGCGCGTCATGTTCGACCGCGCCGACAACTCCAGCTTCCCGTCGCTTCAGGGGATCGCGCCGCTCCACGCGCGTCCCCCGGATCGCCGCGCACTGGCTCAGCCCAGAGAGCTGGTGCCCCGCGATGAGTCTCCTGTTCGTGGTGACGACAGGTAACCTCAAAGCCGCTGAAAGGCCAACGATCCCGTCACGCCGCAGATAGGCAAAACGGGATAAAAGCCGCAGACAGGCATCCCAACCGAAACGCCAAAGATAGGCTAATCGGGTAAAAGCCGCAGAGAGGCCAAGCCACAAGATGGCACAAAGAGACCGTCCCATTGTTATGGGGCGCGCATGAAGCCGACTCAAAGGGCAGGGAGCCCTGAAAAGTCCCCCCCACACCCCCCCGCGCTTCGCGCGGGGAGGCGTGTGAGAAGACTCGAGACGATGGCACGTTTTATTATCGCTTGTGACTCGGTTCGCTCGCTCTAGTACTCTCGTCTCGTGTTATATTTATTATTATTTTTCGTATTCGGATCGGACGCCATGGCTCGTACGAAGCAGACCGCTCGTAAATCTACCGGTGGCAAAGCGCCCCGCAAACAGCTCGCCACCAAGGCTGCCCGCAAGAGCGCACCGGCCACCGGCGGTGTCAAGAAACCTCATCGCTACAGGCCCGGCACCGTCGCCCTGCGTGAGATCCGTCGCTACCAAAAGAGCACAGAGCTCTTGATCCGCAAGCTGCCCTTCCAGCGTCTGGTCCGCGAGATCGCTCAAGACTTCAAGACAGACTTGCGTTTCCAGAGCTCTGCCGTTATGGCGCTCCAGGAAGCCAGCGAGGCGTACCTGGTGGGTCTCTTCGAGGACACCAACCTTTGCGCCATCCACGCCAAGCGTGTAACCATCATGCCAAAGGACATCCAATTGGCTCGCAGGATTCGCGGCGAACGCGCCTAAGCAGTGTCTCGAGGCGCGCTGCCTAATGCAGAGCAACGGCAGCGGCAGCGGCAGCTGTCCTGACGGCATTGCAACCAAACCCGACCACAAAAAAAAAAAAAAAGGCCCTTCTGAGGGCCGCAATTATGATTCAATGATATACAAAAGTTTCTCTAAACAATAAAGATCGTCAATACTCTTACCTACCTATATTTTAATAATCTAATTATGTAATTATGTACAGTAACAATAATAATTATGATATTAAAATATCACAATTTGAATACAAACTGCATGCGAATGATTAGGTAACAGGATTACTTACCAAAAATAAAACCGTGTAAGTAATCAAAATCAAACCTAATATATATTGTACAGACAGATGTACAAACTGTTGATGAGAGCTTAATCGAGATAATGGAATAAAAACACAGTCATATTTGTTTAGTTAATAATTGAATTAAAAATAATACCTATAAATTTAATGATGACCGTCTCCAATCCTCCAGTTTGGTGGCAACAGATTTAAAAGCAAATCCATTTCATTTTACATATAATTATTATGTATGAATGATGAATCGTCTTTTAACTTCTAGCTTTATATAATATGATGATGATGACAATAAATAGAAATAAAAATATTATTTAACCTAACTAAAATAAAATAAAGAACGTCATCGATGTGCGATCTCGTTCTCTCGCAAAACAGACCCCCTCCCTCCCTCCCTCCCGCCCGGCCCGGCCGCGCGACGATAGCAGTGTTACGGTATAAATAGGGGCTGCCAGCCAAATTCATTCGCATCGCGTCGCGCGCAGCCGTAGCAGCGTGTGTTTATTGTGAATTCTCTACTCTACTCTACTCTACTCTACTCTACTCTACCTAATCTACAAGCATAATGACCGGTCGCGGTAAGGGAGGCAAAGGTCTGGGGAAAGGAGGCGCCAAGCGTCACAGGAAAGTGCTTCGTGACAACATCCAGGGCATCACCAAGCCGGCCATCCGTCGTCTGGCCCGCAGAGGAGGCGTGAAACGTATCTCCGGTCTGATCTACGAGGAGACCCGCGGCGTGCTGAAGGTGTTCCTAGAGAACGTGATCCGTGACGCGGTCACCTACACCGAGCACGCCAAGAGGAAAACCGTCACCGCCATGGACGTCGTGTACGCTCTGAAACGCCAGGGCCGTACCCTCTACGGTTTCGGTGGTTAAACACCTCGCCCTCCGGTCCGGCTCTGTGCCGCGCCGCACGCACAGCACACGCGGTCGCCGGAACATCTCTACGACAAAAAGGCCCTTCTCAGGGCCGCAAATGCGTATCAGTAAATTATAAAACGTTTCTTTACGACTAGACTGTCAATGTTCATTAATTATAATAAACAGCTCGACGTGCACGACTTTAATCGGCAGATGAGTTGTCAGTTAGATGACTACTAGCTGGCTGGCTGGCATACGATTCTAATTCTAAAATAATTAATCTTAATTAAACCTGTACATGTTCACTTCGTTAGGTTCACAAAATAACAACGGCTACATAGTTAAAGTTGACACCGACCGACGCGATCGGCTAATAACGCTAATAAGGTCTAAATAAAAAATATATATATTACGACCGAACACGGTTTTGTTAGCATGGCTAATGCTAATCGGAGCCAAGTAGAGTCTCGACTCCAAGAGGGTCGTTTCATTCGCCGCACCCAAGCACAGAGCGATATATTATACAAAATAATAGAATTTCATAAATCGCGTAAGCGCAGCCTCAGCAGCGGCTCTCATTATTTGTTTGTCCAGCGCTACACGTGTCGTAGTAAACTGAGTAAGTATATCAACAGCAACAAAAGCAGCAGCAGCAGCAGCAGCAGCAGCAGCAGCAGCAGCAGCAGCAGCAGCAGCAGCAGCAGAGTTAGCTATTAGCGAGTACTTTGTAGCAACGCGCTCTTCTACACTGCTATTCTATTCGCCGCTCGACCGACCGGCATCGCAGCCCGCCCGACTGCCCCTGACTATTACGTATTTTCTCCTTTCTTTATCTTTTCCGTTCCGTTCTGTTCTGTCTGTATCATAAACTATATTCATTGTACTGTATATAGGTAATAACGTTCTATTAAAACCATTCGTCTACCATTTTTCCATCGACAGCAGCGACGGTCTTAGAACGCCTCGGCGACCAGCCAGCCCGGCAGCTGTTTTACGACACCGAACATAAACATACAAAACGATACGATCCAGGGCGTCTAAGAGTCGTCCTGTTGTGTTATTTTCATAAACGGAATCTTCACTTTCAACCGGTCGACAAATAATAACTTTATTTAAGCGTTTTAATAAGTAAAAACCATTTTTAAAGTGACCCGAGGTACGCGCAGTCTATAATACCGAAAATAAAGATCCCACTCTCGCCAACTAACAAGCGCAGTTTCGCTAAGGCCGCTATTTAACATAGATGCATTCATAAAGATTCTACATGGCAATTTTGATAAATCAAAAACTTATATATTTATGAGAAAACACGATTTAATCATACACTAGTAAGTGAAAAGTTGGAAGTGTTATTACGAGAAAACGTCTCGCGACATCAGAGTTTGCCTTACGGTCAAGCCGCGCTCCATATATATAGGTGGCTCCCTCTTTCCGCTCGATCATACTACTTAGCATCGCGCCGCGCGCCGCACGTACTACACTACTCTCTCCGTTGTTTGCTAGTTAGCTACGCTACGACGCTGCGCCGCTCCGCTCTCGCTCAGCATATCACACTCACAGTCGGCCATTGACAGTGAACGCGTACGTACGAAACGAACGTTGGTTGTTTTTAATTAATATTATAAACAAAGCCGAAGGAAGTTTGAAGTGTGAAGATGGCAGATACCGCAGTTGCCGCCGACGCACCCGCCCCAGCGACGCCCGCTAAGAAGCCGAAGGCATCCGCGGCCGCCGCCGGCGCCAAGAAACCGAAGGCGAAGCCCACGCACCCGAAGACCTCCGAAATGGTGAACAGCGCCATAAAGGAGCTGAAGGAGCGCAGCGGATCCTCGCTGCAGGCGATCAAGAAGTACATCGCCGCCCAGTACAAGGTTGACGCGGAGAAATTGGCTCCGTTCATAAGGAAATACTTGAAGAGCGCCGTCGAATCTGGCGCCCTGATCCAGACCAAGGGCAAGGGTGCTTCCGGTTCTTTTAAACTAGAATCGAAGTCTTCATCGGCGAAGAAGCCCGCCGCTGCCAAGTCGGCCCCGAAGGCGGCCGCTCCGGCTAAAGCCAAGAAGGCCGCCGCTGCCGCGTCCTCCGGCAGGGCGAAGAAGGCCGCCGCAGCCGCGTCCTCGTCACCGTCGAAGCCCAAGTCTGCCGCCGCCACCAAGGACAAGAAGGCCGCGGCTGCCAAGAGGAAGCCCGCAGCCAAGAAGCCATCCACCCCGGCGAAGGGCAAGAGCGCCGCCGCGCCCAAGGCCAAAAAGAGCGCGAAGCCGCCCACCAAGAAGCCCAAGGCGCCCAAACCGAAGAAGGCCGCCGCCGCGCCCAAGGCCAAGGCCGCAGCGAAAAAGCCAGCCGCGAAAAAGTAAGATCTACACGCGAGCGGACAGCACAGAAGATCTTGTCCTCTGTCCTGTAGTACCGTTCGTCGTCGCGGTCGCGATTTCGCGTCGTGTCGCGTCGGGCGAGCGTCAAAGGAGGAAGCTTACTTGCTCAACATACGCCTGTGCGCGTCTAAAAGCACACCAAAACAGCCCTTCTGAGGGCTAAAAATCTATTCAAAGCGAAAGCACGCTCTTGTTGCGTGTTAAAGTTTCCCATCGCAGACGTGTCAATCTGTCTACCTATGCTTTATTCCCTATTCCCTACCCCCTACCCCACCACCACCCCCCCCCCCCCCCCCCCCCCATACAAACTGTTATATTAATTTATATGTATACATAAACTAGGGTTAACATACCGCAACAGGCGACAGCACCGGCCGCCGAGATGGCTGGCGGGGTTCCGCTCGCTCCGGCTGGCTCTCCCGCACTCCTCGCCCTCGAGCCTCGAGAGAGTCATGTCATCATCATTATCGGCTTGCGCTAGCTGTGGATTTTATTAAAACGAACACAGACATTAACAATAAGGACACGTGCAAATCTATATAGACAGGATCAGGATGCGTAAAATAAACTAACCTAAACAAAGTTAGATCTCAGCTCGCGATCAACTTTCAATAACAAACAACAGCAACGACTCGACAAAATTATTGTTTATTTATTGTTATAATTATTTGAACAGAACCCCAAAGACAGACAGACAGACAGACAGACAGACAGAATACTTTCTCGTTTTATCAATCCAGTCGATAAATTTTGTTTATCATAGCATAATGGCAGAGGAGTCGTGCGCGCTTGCGCGTTCTGAGAGAGGGGCGGAGAGGAGGCGCTCCGCGGCGCGCCATGCGCGGGCATCCCCACTAAGCGAGACCCGCTGCGATACTATAAAACCGCATGGTCGGCGCGGTATTTTTTTAATTGTTCGTTACTATCCGCTAGCGCTGCACGCGTCGCTAGTGCTCCTGATCTCCGTATCGCGAAGTCTACAAACAACACAAATCTACATAACCATGTCTGGACGCGGCAAAGGTGGCAAAGTCAAGGGAAAGGCAAAGTCTCGCTCGAACCGTGCCGGACTCCAGTTCCCCGTCGGCCGCATACACAGGCTCCTGCGCAAGGGCAACTACGCCGAGCGCGTCGGTGCCGGCGCCCCGGTGTACCTCGCCGCCGTCATGGAGTACTTGGCCGCTGAGGTGCTCGAGTTGGCAGGCAACGCCGCCCGCGACAACAAGAAGACCAGAATCATCCCGCGTCATCTCCAGCTGGCAATCCGCAACGACGAGGAATTGAACAAGCTCCTCTCCGGCGTGACCATCGCCCAGGGCGGTGTCCTGCCCAACATCCAGGCCGTGCTCTTGCCCAAGAAGACCGAGAAGAAGGCTTAAGTTGCTCGCGTGCCAGC
Organism: Clepsis dumicolana; assembly: GCA_963691665.1. Lineage (NCBI taxonomy): Eukaryota > Metazoa > Arthropoda > Insecta > Lepidoptera > Tortricidae > Clepsis > Clepsis dumicolana. Next base: position 3,571,776 of record OY829530.1, read on the forward strand.
AGAGCAGCAGCCAGCCTCAATGCCAATTACTTAGCTGTGTTTTTGTATCTCCGTGGTGTCTCACGATACACAGCCACACGGACTACAAGAACCATCTATAATAATATAACCATAAAAGGCCCTTCTAAGGGCCACAATATGATTCGTATTGATATTACGTTTCTATTAATGCACGACGTCAAACTGTTCAATAATTATTGCAGCTGTGGTCATTATTACATATTATTATAATATAATGATGATAGATACATACAATACATAAATAAACACGTACGCACACACCTACCTACCTACCTACCTACATACATACATACATACATACAAACAAACAAACAAACAAAACAACCCACGGCGCTCTACCGATAAATTTGCTAGATAGAGATAAGTAAGTATATCCCGATATTTTACTCGGAATTCGATGAAAGAAGGAAAACTGCACAGCACACTCCTGCGAAGCAATTTCAATGATGCGAATGTGAAATTCTCAATACGCACTGGGCGGGCCCGCGTGGTAACTATGGTAGCCCGAGCAATCTCATTCTGAGAGGAGGCCTTTGCCCAGCAGTGGGGCAAAGGTGAACGTAAATAAATTAAAAAAAAAGGCTGGTGGTTGATGATGGATGATGACGATGATGATGATGATATCTATTATGTATAAACTACCTTTCCCTACTCCTTCTTTGATACTGGCATATTGGCGGGCGCGATGTTGTTGTGCCGAGATGAGAAGAGAATGATGGTGAGGTGACACGCAGGGCGCGGCAATGCACGATGATGATGAAGGGGACGAACTGCGATCGGGCAACGGGCTGCTGGCGGGCCAGGTTTTCTGTAATTAATATAATGTTCAATTTGAATTATGTGTTCCACATTAGTGCCCTATTGACTAATTTCTTTGAGATTAAATTATTAAAATACAACAATACAACATATTATATAAAAATAATAGCAACTCTGCATTCATGTACCCCTCCCCTCGGTCGGAGGGGCGGTCCCCCTTCTACCTCGCCGCTTAACGCGAGCCGGTCGTACGCTATTGGTCGAGTATAGACGGTTGCGATAGAGGGCCGCTATCCGCTACGCGCACCCGTCGCATTAACAAAAAGCAAGCTCCGAAACCGGGCCGGTTACAGAACTCGTTCGACTCTCGCATCGCGCACAGCTAGGCAGTGCTCTCCGTGTTTGTTAAACAAGTAACAAGCTTTTTTTTTTTTAAAACTACATCAACAATGCCGCCGAAGACTAGCGGAAAGGCCGCCAAGAAATCTGGCAAGGCACAGAAGAACATCTCCAAGTCTGATAAGAAGAAGAAGAAGCACAAGAGGAAGGAGAGCTACGCCATCTACATCTACAAGGTGCTCAAGCAGGTCCACCCCGACACTGGTATCTCGAGCAAGGCCATGTCCATCATGAACTCGTTCGTGAACGACATATTCGAGCGCATCGCCGCCGAAGCCTCCCGCCTCGCCCATTACAACAAGAGGTCCACCATCACCAGCAGGGAGGTGCAGACCTCTGTCAGGCTGCTGCTGCCCGGCGAGCTCGCCAAGCACGCCGTCAGCGAAGGCACCAAGGCTGTGACCAAGTACACGAGCTCCAAGTAGATGCGATGCACGCGTCCTCTCCGCGACGACGGGCGACACACCGCCTGCACTGACACACGCACAACAACAAAAAGGCCCTTCTGAGGGCCACAATATGATTCATTATATAAAGTTATCGTTTCTATTAATACGTGACGTCAATAGTACAAAATTAGAACAATTCCATCCATAACATGGAATCGCAACGCCAATAATAATTAATTCGTAGCATGAAAACATTTAGTGAAACTCTCGATCGTATCTTATTATTTTGTCGTGACAAACGAGCGCTGAGTATCATCCTCTTTCTTCTCCGTTTAGAAGGTATTAAGCACAATGGCAAAATGTCTCCTGTTAGTTGATGCATCTGAAAGCTTGCTTGACCTAACCTGACTGATAATAAATATTAAGTAGAGAAGAGAATTCATTACCTATTTGAGAGAGTTGCTTAATTAAAAAAGTTTATATACATAATATATACGGTTACAATTGAGTGAGTATATACATTTTCTGATACACACCACTCTGTCCCCTTTTTTATAATATTATTTATTGTTGTCTTATTAAAAGCTCGTCCGTCTTGAGTTCTCTTTTTTTTCTTTTTTTTTTTCTTTTTTTTTTTTTTTTTTCTTCTTCTTCTTTCTTACTTAATTAATAGGCAAGCAGAAACTAAACGAACGACCGACCGACCGACCCGCGCCTCGCCCGTCACGTTTTCCATCTCTCTCGCACGCACCAACCACGGCCACATTTCGCCTCCCTCCGTTTTGTATAAATACTGGTGCTTCGGCTATGGCACGTTTTATTATCGCTTGTGACTCGGTTCGCTCGCTCTAGTACTCTCGTCTCGTGTTATATTTATTATTATTTTTCGTATTCGGATCGGACGCCATGGCTCGTACGAAGCAGACCGCTCGTAAATCTACCGGTGGCAAAGCGCCCCGCAAACAGCTCGCCACCAAGGCTGCCCGCAAGAGCGCACCGGCCACCGGCGGTGTCAAGAAACCTCATCGCTACAGGCCCGGCACCGTCGCCCTGCGTGAGATCCGTCGCTACCAAAAGAGCACAGAGCTCTTGATCCGCAAGCTGCCCTTCCAGCGTCTGGTCCGCGAGATCGCTCAAGACTTCAAGACAGACTTGCGTTTCCAGAGCTCTGCCGTTATGGCGCTCCAGGAAGCCAGCGAGGCGTACCTGGTGGGTCTCTTCGAGGACACCAACCTTTGCGCCATCCACGCCAAGCGTGTAACCATCATGCCAAAGGACATCCAATTGGCTCGCAGGATTCGCGGCGAACGCGCCTAAGCAGTGTCTCGAGGCGCGCTGCCTAATGCAGAGCAACGGCAGCGGCAGCGGCAGCTGTCCTGACGGCATTGCAACCAAACCCGACCACAAAAAAAAAAAAAAAGGCCCTTCTGAGGGCCGCAATTATGATTCAATGATATACAAAAGTTTCTCTAAACAATAAAGATCGTCAATACTCTTACCTACCTATATTTTAATAATCTAATTATGTAATTATGTACAGTAACAATAATAATTATGATATTAAAATATCACAATTTGAATACAAACTGCATGCGAATGATTAGGTAACAGGATTACTTACCAAAAATAAAACCGTGTAAGTAATCAAAATCAAACCTAATATATATTGTACAGACAGATGTACAAACTGTTGATGAGAGCTTAATCGAGATAATGGAATAAAAACACAGTCATATTTGTTTAGTTAATAATTGAATTAAAAATAATACCTATAAATTTAATGATGACCGTCTCCAATCCTCCAGTTTGGTGGCAACAGATTTAAAAGCAAATCCATTTCATTTTACATATAATTATTATGTATGAATGATGAATCGTCTTTTAACTTCTAGCTTTATATAATATGATGATGATGACAATAAATAGAAATAAAAATATTATTTAACCTAACTAAAATAAAATAAAGAACGTCATCGATGTGCGATCTCGTTCTCTCGCAAAACAGACCCCCTCCCTCCCTCCCTCCCGCCCGGCCCGGCCGCGCGACGATAGCAGTGTTACGGTATAAATAGGGGCTGCCAGCCAAATTCATTCGCATCGCGTCGCGCGCAGCCGTAGCAGCGTGTGTTTATTGTGAATTCTCTACTCTACTCTACTCTACTCTACTCTACTCTACCTAATCTACAAGCATAATGACCGGTCGCGGTAAGGGAGGCAAAGGTCTGGGGAAAGGAGGCGCCAAGCGTCACAGGAAAGTGCTTCGTGACAACATCCAGGGCATCACCAAGCCGGCCATCCGTCGTCTGGCCCGCAGAGGAGGCGTGAAACGTATCTCCGGTCTGATCTACGAGGAGACCCGCGGCGTGCTGAAGGTGTTCCTAGAGAACGTGATCCGTGACGCGGTCACCTACACCGAGCACGCCAAGAGGAAAACCGTCACCGCCATGGACGTCGTGTACGCTCTGAAACGCCAGGGCCGTACCCTCTACGGTTTCGGTGGTTAAACACCTCGCCCTCCGGTCCGGCTCTGTGCCGCGCCGCACGCACAGCACACGCGGTCGCCGGAACATCTCTACGACAAAAAGGCCCTTCTCAGGGCCGCAAATGCGTATCAGTAAATTATAAAACGTTTCTTTACGACTAGACTGTCAATGTTCATTAATTATAATAAACAGCTCGACGTGCACGACTTTAATCGGCAGATGAGTTGTCAGTTAGATGACTACTAGCTGGCTGGCTGGCATACGATTCTAATTCTAAAATAATTAATCTTAATTAAACCTGTACATGTTCACTTCGTTAGGTTCACAAAATAACAACGGCTACATAGTTAAAGTTGACACCGACCGACGCGATCGGCTAATAACGCTAATAAGGTCTAAATAAAAAATATATATATTACGACCGAACACGGTTTTGTTAGCATGGCTAATGCTAATCGGAGCCAAGTAGAGTCTCGACTCCAAGAGGGTCGTTTCATTCGCCGCACCCAAGCACAGAGCGATATATTATACAAAATAATAGAATTTCATAAATCGCGTAAGCGCAGCCTCAGCAGCGGCTCTCATTATTTGTTTGTCCAGCGCTACACGTGTCGTAGTAAACTGAGTAAGTATATCAACAGCAACAAAAGCAGCAGCAGCAGCAGCAGCAGCAGCAGCAGCAGCAGCAGCAGCAGCAGCAGCAGCAGCAGAGTTAGCTATTAGCGAGTACTTTGTAGCAACGCGCTCTTCTACACTGCTATTCTATTCGCCGCTCGACCGACCGGCATCGCAGCCCGCCCGACTGCCCCTGACTATTACGTATTTTCTCCTTTCTTTATCTTTTCCGTTCCGTTCTGTTCTGTCTGTATCATAAACTATATTCATTGTACTGTATATAGGTAATAACGTTCTATTAAAACCATTCGTCTACCATTTTTCCATCGACAGCAGCGACGGTCTTAGAACGCCTCGGCGACCAGCCAGCCCGGCAGCTGTTTTACGACACCGAACATAAACATACAAAACGATACGATCCAGGGCGTCTAAGAGTCGTCCTGTTGTGTTATTTTCATAAACGGAATCTTCACTTTCAACCGGTCGACAAATAATAACTTTATTTAAGCGTTTTAATAAGTAAAAACCATTTTTAAAGTGACCCGAGGTACGCGCAGTCTATAATACCGAAAATAAAGATCCCACTCTCGCCAACTAACAAGCGCAGTTTCGCTAAGGCCGCTATTTAACATAGATGCATTCATAAAGATTCTACATGGCAATTTTGATAAATCAAAAACTTATATATTTATGAGAAAACACGATTTAATCATACACTAGTAAGTGAAAAGTTGGAAGTGTTATTACGAGAAAACGTCTCGCGACATCAGAGTTTGCCTTACGGTCAAGCCGCGCTCCATATATATAGGTGGCTCCCTCTTTCCGCTCGATCATACTACTTAGCATCGCGCCGCGCGCCGCACGTACTACACTACTCTCTCCGTTGTTTGCTAGTTAGCTACGCTACGACGCTGCGCCGCTCCGCTCTCGCTCAGCATATCACACTCACAGTCGGCCATTGACAGTGAACGCGTACGTACGAAACGAACGTTGGTTGTTTTTAATTAATATTATAAACAAAGCCGAAGGAAGTTTGAAGTGTGAAGATGGCAGATACCGCAGTTGCCGCCGACGCACCCGCCCCAGCGACGCCCGCTAAGAAGCCGAAGGCATCCGCGGCCGCCGCCGGCGCCAAGAAACCGAAGGCGAAGCCCACGCACCCGAAGACCTCCGAAATGGTGAACAGCGCCATAAAGGAGCTGAAGGAGCGCAGCGGATCCTCGCTGCAGGCGATCAAGAAGTACATCGCCGCCCAGTACAAGGTTGACGCGGAGAAATTGGCTCCGTTCATAAGGAAATACTTGAAGAGCGCCGTCGAATCTGGCGCCCTGATCCAGACCAAGGGCAAGGGTGCTTCCGGTTCTTTTAAACTAGAATCGAAGTCTTCATCGGCGAAGAAGCCCGCCGCTGCCAAGTCGGCCCCGAAGGCGGCCGCTCCGGCTAAAGCCAAGAAGGCCGCCGCTGCCGCGTCCTCCGGCAGGGCGAAGAAGGCCGCCGCAGCCGCGTCCTCGTCACCGTCGAAGCCCAAGTCTGCCGCCGCCACCAAGGACAAGAAGGCCGCGGCTGCCAAGAGGAAGCCCGCAGCCAAGAAGCCATCCACCCCGGCGAAGGGCAAGAGCGCCGCCGCGCCCAAGGCCAAAAAGAGCGCGAAGCCGCCCACCAAGAAGCCCAAGGCGCCCAAACCGAAGAAGGCCGCCGCCGCGCCCAAGGCCAAGGCCGCAGCGAAAAAGCCAGCCGCGAAAAAGTAAGATCTACACGCGAGCGGACAGCACAGAAGATCTTGTCCTCTGTCCTGTAGTACCG